>BQNB010068899.1:0-28640 GCA_026074375.1 Tanacetum coccineum
CCTTTTTTGTCATATTCGCCATTTCAACCAACATATCAGTCTATTTTAGATTTGTTAATTTAGATGGTTAAACATCAATCTTGGCATGATATTAACACTAGCTCCTAAGTCTGTCATTGCATAAAAGTTCAAACTACCGATTGTGCAGAGAAGAGTACAACTTCATGGATTCAATTCTTTCAGTGGTAGTTGGCATGGCAAGACTCCCGGTGTCCTTTCCTTTATTTCCTTGGGAACCTGCATATTATCATCAGAAATAAAAGATACTCCTTGGAGTTCAATAGTTCCCTTAGAGGAGGCTTCATCTGCCGGCGCTTCGTTGTTAGCAAAGATTTCTTTGCGCTGGCTAACTAACGGATTTGGAACTTCATTAGCAGCCTTTGCTTTGTAATCTTTTGCCAGCTGCTCAATCTGTGTCTCCAGATTCTTTAATGAAGCATTTTGGTTCCTAGTATTTAATTCCGTGCTCTCTTGAAGCTTCATCATCCATTCTTCCATTTCTGCTCTTTTCTGTGTCGACTCTTCAATGTGCTTACTCATTAGTTCCTCGAGGCTTGGTTTCTTCTTACCTAAAGGCGGGCGATTATCCACACGAGTGTAGTATATCAATGGACCTACACGATATCTAGCACCGTTCTTGTTATTATTTGGGAAGGGTCATTCGAACTCTCCATACTTGACTTCCTCGACGCTTTTAACCTCATGTAGCGGACATTCCTTGTTAAGGTGATCTCCTCCATAGTTTTCACATCCTACTTGAATAGCATGCACATTCTCCTTTAACTTTTTCATGTCTCTCCCAAGATTGTCTAGTTTATTTGTAATAGCTGCAATCCCAAACACACCTCAAATCTTCATCACACTCTTTCAAACACACCTCAAATCTTCATCACAAACACAAATGGAGTTCTAAACCAGACCAAGGAGGATTAAGAGAAGCCCCAAGATTAGTTTGAAGCCAAGAAGAAAGAAGGAAGAAGCCATTAAAGTCATTTTTAGGCGTACGAACCCAAAAACACCATTTTGACCCCTTTCTAGCTCAAGTAAGCCAAAATCTTGTTCAATAAGCTCATAATCTATTTTAGAATATTCATAAGACTCCTAAGATCCTATATGAACTCTTGTTCAAGCCTTGAATCCTCAAACCAATGCGTTTTTTGGTTAAAACCCTAAAACCGACCCGTTTTGATTTTCTAGCTAACGAATCCTTTTTCTAAACTTTTGTTATGTTATAACATCTTGTTTTAGCTTATTCTAATAAGCCATGACCTGCAAAACTCTTTTGGATTTCAAAAATATCAAAATTATGAATTTTGGACAAGTTCTAAAGTTAAAGGTTTAAATTACATATACTTTATATATAAAGGACTAAATTTGTAAAAGTTTATAAATCAATGGTATTTATTACCATTTTTGCAAACTTAAAATTAAAAAATATAATATTTTTATATAAATTATAAAAATATATATTAACATTTATCGCTATTAATCATCGATCGACGCATTATAAATCAATTACGTTATTTATCTAACGCAATTTATCATCAACTAGCTTTTGAAGAAACTTACAATCTTATCGTATCACGTTACTAGGGAATTTCATGTGAGGGGTTCCATTTGGGTATTTGTTTTGACGAGTTCGCTGGGTATACGATTTAAAGTGCCTTGGCTCCTCAAACGATACTGCATGACCTCTGGATTATGATAGCCTGAACAGTGATACAATATTTCCATAAATTAATAAATCAAAGTAATACGTTAAATTCCATAAATTAATAAATCAAAGTAATACGTTAAACTTTATAAAGTTTTGAAACATAAACCATCACACTAAGACTTACATATTACCCTAGGTTGCGGTGATGAGGCCGTTACTATCCAACACAGTCCCCTCAATCCATTTTAAGGTTGATGGTGATTCTTGATATACTTTTTCCATCAATCAGATTTCCCTGTTAAGGGGAGTTTATAGCCTCGTATTTTAAATCTTCTAATGTTTCATAAACCCACGAGGGGGATACATGCTATAAATCATGAATACAAGTATTTTTCCAACTGTATGCTATTCTGATGCATTATTGCCTAAGTCCCTTACTTTTGCCATTAAGTGTGAATGCTGTGAATAGATCTATTTGGGACTGAACTCCCTCGTTGGTGTACCTATACTTTCTGGTAACCAAACGCACTTCATTTGAATCACTATGCATGTGTTTGGCAAAGGCACCCGTTGGGGCAACTTCTTGTGATTGTTGATTATCTCAAGGTCTCGGTGTCATGAGCTTAGGGCAATAATAATGTTTTCTATAATAATTGTACTCATTGCAATTATTACACTTATAGGTGTATAACAACGTAACCCACTATTGAACTTGTATTCAAACTGTTTAACATAAACCTATGAATTTCACTCAACCTTTGTGTTGACTTTTTAGCATGTTTATCTCAGGTAACTAAGCATCTTATGGCACGGAGTGGCATGGACTTGAAGATGGCTAAACTGTTATCATTCAAACTTTATGTTTCTAGATTTTGGGATCTCTTTTTTGTAAAAACTGATGAATAAATAATGATAAATAAATTTCCAAAGAACGCTCTTTACTAGTCTTTTCCTAAGATATGAAACCGTTGTTCTATAAAATAATACCCCAGATTAGCTTCCGCTACTATATTTGTCAAAATGGGGGTGTTATAAGATTCCGTATCAAGAGCATAGTTCTAGAGAACAAGGTTGAAACCTTAATTATAACTACTTTTCTTTTTTTTTTCCATCCAAGAAAGTCCTTCGTGCCACTACATCTCTTGAATAGTATGTAAAGTACATAACTATTATACTATTATATAAATAACTTATGTTATTTACCACTGGGTTGTTGACAGAATGATGTCTTCTCCCAACCACCCTACTTCCGATATTGAGGATGCTTTTTCCTCTAACTTTCCGGACTATATCCCGGTTTCCCCGGACTATGTCTTAGCTTCTCCAGGAAATACTTATTCTAGCTCTTTAAATAACTCATTTGGTTTAGTTCCAAAAGCTTCACCAACTCTTTCACTTTTTCATGATGACCCCTCTATGAAGGTCATGCAAGTATATTATGCTAAAGAATCACCTATTCCACCGCCAAATATTATGCCTCCATCTTCAATGCTATCTCCAATGTTTAATTCTTAAGAATCCTCTCTTCCTGAGGAATTATTGCCACTTATGAAACGAGGCCGTGACCGATCATCCTCCTCTACATCTGCCCTACCTCAAGCATTTGATATATGAGAAAGCTCTCGTAAGACAAGTCTGGAACATCACGAGGAACAAATAGAAGGTCTTAGAAAAGGTCGGGTGATCATACAACAATGTTTTGACAATCTGGAAGCTGAACTCTGAGAGTCTCGTACTCAAATTGCTAAAATTTAAAGAAAGCAAATGGGAAATAACAACAAGATTGCTCTGGCTCGCTTCAGGATTGCTAATCTAGAAAAAATCATCAAAGATATCCAGGTTCGTCACCAAGCAAATAAGGAAAGTCTTCTGGATGCAATCTATGAACACAAGAACAGCCAGGAAGGACCATCGGACTACTAGATTAGATACTAGTCATAGCTTTTGATAGAACCTAGCCACGGGATTTGTGGTATAAATAACAACAATTGTTAAATTTTGACTATGTACAATACAAAGGTAAGTTGTTCATAATATAATATAATATAACGGTGATCTCGTTTTATATTCATCTTGTGTCCTATATTACATCTCTGTCTTCATCATTATGAATCTTATCGTGACCCCTAGAAAATAAACTAATAAGTTAGATGCTTGTTAGAATTCATATCAAATAAGTATCTATGATAGCACTATTGTAAAAATGTTAAATTTTGAACCTTAAGCCATTTTAAGGAAAAACTATGTGATATCATTCTTTATTACTGTTGTCTAATGGTTGATAGAATCCTCCCAAAAGGACGTCACCATCTGAAGCAACAAATCAGCCATGACTCAGCCTTCCATTAAGAAAACTAGTTTTGTCTGATAGAGTTTCCCAGCTAGGAAGCACAACCCAACATGGCAAATACTGATAACTACCACCAGACAAGAGAAGCTCATGTAGCAAGCTTAGTGGTAGCTACAAAGATTTCATCATTATCTCCAATCTATCAACTTCAAAGGTTCAGAAGGAGCTATTAGACTTATCCGCTGGTTTGAGCGAACTGAATCAGTGTTTTCCCGTAGCAACTGTATCAAAGACTGCAAGGTGAAGTTTGCTACTGGTACCTTAATTGAAGAAGCTCTATCTTGGTGGAATTCTTTTGCCTAACCTATTGGGATAGAAGAATCTTACAAGATTACCTGAGTTGAATTCAAGAAGCTTTTGATAAAGAAGTACTGTCCCCGAACTGAGATCCAGTAGATGGAAGATAAATTTTACCATCTGACTATGAAGGGGAATGATCTTAGGACATATGTGAGAAGATTCTAGGGATTGGAAATCTTGTGTCCCATTATGGTGCCAGATTCTGAGAAAATGAAGAAGGTTTTTCATCTGTGGGATGCCTCAAGCTATTGAAGGGAATGTTACCTGCCTCTAACCACCACCTAAAGACACTAAGACTCATGTCGAATCACCCATATCAAAATATCTCCATCTTTATCACTAGTATCTTCATCACCGGTTAGGTCAACTACACCATCACCAGATTACCCTTTTGATGAGTCTATCTTCCTAAAGATAGATAACTCATTATGGATCATACCACGACCACTGGGAAGTAAACCATTCCCCGAGGAATCTAATGAGTCACATGCTTGTTTGAATGTTCATTTTTGGATATCTTAAATTCTAAAAATTTTCTGTTATATCATGTAATGTAATACCAAGGGATATGTATTACTTTGTTAGAATTTATGTCAAAAATAAGAATCTATACAATGATATGTCAAATGATTTCAATACCACTATGTATGAAAATTTTGACAATAACTGTGATATCATTCATATTTTGTAAATGTTGATAAAATGGCTCCCAAAAGGACATCAACATATGCATCATCAACAATGACGCAGGCCGCCATCAGGAAATTAGTTACTGATAGGACACCTTCCTTGGTGTACAAGATGCACCCTACATCACACATGAATTTGCACTGTCAGGTGTCAGACTTGCAACAAGGTGGGTCATCAGACCAAAATCTGCAGAAACAAAGGACCCTCGGACTACTAGATTAGATTCTAGTTATAACTTTTGTTAGAACCTAACCACGGGATGTGTGGTATAAATAACAACACTTGTCAAATTTTGACTATGTAAAGTATGAAGGCAAGTTGTTTATGATATAATACAATTATAATCCCATTATACCTCACTGTTTTATAATACCATCATCCAAGGTTGCACCTTGATTTTGTTAAACCTTTCGAAATTAATCTTATGCCATTTAAACTCAGTAGTTTTGACGTCATCATTAGTATGAATTGGTTATCCAAGTATCATGCTAAATAAAGTCATCCACATCCTAATCAATGATGAAAACTTTGATTATCCGAGGCGATCGAAGTAAAACTCGACTAAACCTCATATCCTATATAAAAACCAAAAGTTATATATCTAAGGGATGTCAAGTTTTCATAACCCAAGTATTACAAAAAATAACTGGAAGACATACCAGTAGTCAGAAAATTTCCTAAAAATCTACCTGGTCTTCCCCCAGTTCGCCAAGTAGAATTTCAAATCAATTTAATTCCAGGAGCGACACCTGTAACCCAAGCACCTTACAGATTAGCTCCTTCAGAAATACAAGAACTGTCAAACCAACTTCAAGAGTTAGCAGACCGAGGTTTTATCCAACCAAGTACTTCGCCTTGGGGAGCTCATGTCTTATTTGTTAAAAAGAAAGACAGATCTTTCAGAATGTGTATCGATTACCGAGAGTTAAATAAACTTACTGTAAAAAATCGTTACCCATTATCCAGGATCGATGACTTATTCAACCAACTTCAAAGATCGAGTGTTTACTCAAAAATTGACTTAAGATCAGGTTATCATCAACTGAGAGTAAGGAATGAAGATATTCCCAAGACTACTTTCAGAACAAGGTACGTATACTATAAATTTCAAGTAATGCCTTTTGGTTTAACTAACGCACCTACTGTATTCATGGATCTCATGAATCACGTGTGCAAACCATACTTGGATAAATCTTTGAGAATGTTCATCGATGATATTCTCATCTACTCCCGTAACAAAGAAGAACATGCAATAATTTTGGAATTAATCAGAAAGGATGAATTGTATGCCAAATTCTCCAAGTGTGATTTTTGGGTCAGTATCGTGCAATATAATGTCTCATTATTCTTCTTATGATTTTGGAAAATCATACCACCAAGGAAATATCTTCTACTTAACACTGTTTTGATATCATGTTTTATGCTTAAGTAGGATGATTTATAATCATCTTATCAAAATAAATTAGGACGCTTCTTCATTTGAATATGAAAATTATAAACCACCAAACTATAAATTTATAAATTCTCAGTTACAAGGATTGGGACGCCTCTGTTTGTAAATGACAAATTATAAATGAATGGGCTTAAGTGTATGGCATTCGTACAAAAGCTCCAATCTTAGCATTACCAGAAGAAAATGACAATTTTGTTGTTTACTGTGATGCATCCCATCAAGGTCTGGGAGCGGTGTTAATGCAAAGAGATAAGGTTATTGCATATGCATCCCGACAAACTATAAGCTAATGAAGAGAAACATACACTCATAATCTAAATTAGGAGCAGTAGTGTTCGCCAGATCTTAAAATTTTGGTAGACACTATCAGGTATGGCACCAAGAGAGTAACTGTGTATTTCACTGATCATAAAAGTCTTCAGCAATCCTTTATCTAAAAGATGGAACATTAGACAACGCCGTTGGCTATAATGGCTTACAGATTACGCATTGTTAGAAATTCGCAACCACCTGGAAAGGCAAAAATTATGTATCAGATTTCCTTAAGCCGAAGAACGAAATCAATATACCACTCCGAGTTAGATCATTAGTTATGACCATTCATCCAAAATTACCATTACAAATTCTCAAAGCTCAAACTGAGGCAATCAAGGAACAAAACATCAAGGCTAAAAACTTACGAGGATGGGACAAAAGGTTGGGGGTATGCATTTGAAATAAACGTCCGATGAACTCCATTGTAATAAAAACCGAAGCTGTTACCCACTTAGTTTATGTAATTTGTATTGCTATTTACACATACCTTTTACCATGAAAACTACCCCAAATGACCAAAAACATAATAAAAATTGAAAATATATGCTTGTTTTTGTGTTTGTGTATGTGCAGGTACGGATATTAAAGAAATGGACAAAATAAAGACAAAACCAGATAAAAATGAACACGAGACGGAAAGAATACACAAGAGCCAGGAGTTTGCTAGCAAATGGTCAACCAAGGTCAACAAAAGTCAACTTTGGTCAACCTACATGATGACAAAACCTTGAAAATACCAAAGGAGTCCTTAATGTTAAACCTTTTTGCACTAAGAGTCCAAAAACAATAACACCGTTAGTCCTTTGTTAATTGTGGACAAACGATCGTTAAGTTAAATAATATAAACCCCTTTACAATTAACTGAGCCCAAATTAAAACCGAAAAGCCCAATACTAAATCCTATAGCTCAAATACCCTTTGAGATATAACGAGCCCAAGTCAAACATTTAATTTACTCGGTCAAACACAAACGAAATAATAAAAGAAAAAGGGGCGAGAACAAGTTTCACTGTTCACCATCTTTTCCGAATATTACCAGAGCTCAAATTACCCTCTTTAAATAAAAGTTAACCCTTCTAAAAGCCTTCAGCTGACACGTCTGACACAAGTGGTCGACACTGGGGCGATCCCGTGCACTCACATTGGCTATAAAACATGGCACATGATCCAATGGTCCAAATCATAAGATCAAGAGACGGTTAGAGATTAAAGGCCGTGATTAGAAGCTGGGAAAGCATTGGAAGGGCTAGAATGTTCATCTCAACACTATAAATAGAAGCATTCTCACACACAGAAAGATCTATCTAGGAGTAGGATTAGATTATTAGTTTTGATTAGCTTATAACTTACTTCTTCAGCTTATTATCATTTATTTTTATACTTCCTTACAGCAATGTAATTTCCTTTCCATTTAAATAAAATTTCAGTTTTTTTTCAATCTTATCTTAAATTAAGTTCCAATAATGCAATATAACTTTAAAATCTGTTTACATATTACTTCATAAGCTCTTATAAGCTCTTTACTTCTACTTAAGCTTTCTCAAATTCAGTTAAGCCTAAAAAGCATAACTAGATAATGTTTAGATTTCATATCTACTCCAAAATTTTACCTCAGGTTATTATGGAAGGGAAGCCAGACGTGGATGGGCTTCCAAGACCACACAAAGCCTATTCTAAGAATAACATGGAGCTTGTGAGTAGCCCTCGAGCTATTTAATGAGCCTTATTTGAGGCTAAGGCATCTGTAAGTTGTTCATTTTACCTTTGAAGTAAATTTTGCATTCATCTATTTTCCCTCAGCTAATATTAGCTTATTATTACTTAGATTAGCTTATCACTGCTTATTATAGTTATTAGATGCTTATTGTGTTTAAATTTTAGTATAAATCTTAGTTTTCATGTTTTTGATATTAAACTGCTTAAAAAACAAAAAAAAATTAGCTTATATAGGTTCAGCTTATTTACTTCTATTTTAGTGCTTATTTCTTTTTGGATTTTGCTTATTTGTCCTTAAAATGCATGTTGCTTAATCTGTTTTAGCTTACTTAGGTTTCTTATAGCTTAAAAATCATCATTAGAGTTTTAAAGGAGTGTTTGGCACTAAGTTCAAAATAGGATAGAACTTGTTTTGGGTTATAAATCTAATTTTGTTAAACTTGTTTAAGTTCTTTGATCAATTTCAAAGTTTCATAGTCTAAAGGTTTCAACGTTGATGTTCAATGGTAATACTAGCTTGAATGAGGATTTTTATAGTGTTTCATAATATAGCTTATTAGTTTAGATCTGAATTAGGTATTAATTTGAGCTTGTTTCTAGTTACTAATGAAGTAGAAATAAATTAGTATTAGTGTGCTACTGTCAATTTGGTTTAAAATTAAAATCTGTCTAAATACAAGTTACATTTTCAGAAACTAAAAAGTCAAATTTCTAATGCGAATTTAAGTTTAGCTAAAATCTTTTAATGGCCTCATTTTTAGAACACAAGCTCCATGGCAACAAGTCTCAATTTTTTTTATAATCTTTTTTGTCTTTTGAGCTTATTTTAGTTTGCTTAATTTAGGGCTGCAAATTAGCTTTTCTTAAACTTTAAAAAAAAAAAAAATAGCATAGTTAAACTGTTACTTTTAAAAACCATTTTTCTAGCTTATTTCTTAGTTAAATTTCCTAAAAGTTGTTTTTATGGGTTCATTTGTTGCCAAACTTAATCTGTTTTTGGTTATTATTCTTGATTTCAAAATTGCTTATTAGGTCTAAGATTAGCTCAAAAATAAGCCCTTTTCTTTTAAATCTGTCCTAGTTTTAATCCAGCTAGTCTTTAGATTTAAGAGCTTTTAAGCTTAAATTTGTTAGTCAATTCATGTTTACTTTAGCATATTAGGTCTAGGTAGATGTTAATTCAGCTTATTAGTATTCTTTCATGCTTATTTTGTCCTAGTTTTTCAAAACAGTTTAGAGCCCAAATTTGCCATTTAAGCTTAAAAGAAATATGTCATTTTCAAAAGGCTATTCTGACTTTAAAAGTTAGTTTTACATAAGTCCCTTTGACAAAAGTAGCTTATTTTCTTTAGTTCTTAAAGCTTTTAGCAAAAAGTTAAAAAAATAAAATTATTTTTCAAAAAGGAAGCCATGGGGGTCGAACCTATGACCTCCCCTTAGTATACTCAACGCCTCAACATCACACTCAAACACCAACTGCCCTAGGGTCTTTTTCAGTTTAATACTTGCACTACTTTATTAAAATAGTCATTTTCTAGGATTTTTACTTAAGTAGCATATTGCTTAATTTCTGGCTTATCCGATTGCGCACTTTTCAAGTTTATTAGATTTTTGAATTTTTATATTTTCTTATGTTCTTTATACTTTCAAAGCACTGTCTATAATTTTATTATAATTTTATAAATTAGTTAGTATTTTTATTCATTTTATTTCATTAAATTTGTTTTTAATTCATAGTAAATAAAATAGAAACCAAAAAAATATAATTCTTTTTCTGAAAATTATTTTTAGTCATTTATGATTTATTAAATTTAAATTTGCGTTCGTAGGGTTTAAAAATTTAAGTACTTGCTTAAATTCCGTTTCTAGTTCCCCCGTTACTATTTTTATCTTAAGTGTTTCATTGTCGTTACTTGCTACTCGTTTCCGTGCACTTATTTACTATCCATTACATTTATAGGATTAAAAAACACAAATCAAATATTTTTACCTATTCAAACAGCGCTGCGATCATGCACCGTTACCGGAATTCAATTCACGACTTTTCCGAGAAAACGCCCGGAGGTTGTTGATATAACGTTTTGTTAAAGCGTTTATCCTTAAATCCGACGTAAAAAACTACTATACATAAATGTCTTACATCCAATATACATATATATGATAAATATTGTGTTTTGGACGTAATCATTTTTGGCGCCAGCGCCGGTTGTGTGGTTACGATTTTACGTGGTTTCTTGTTCGAAGATTATGTTGTATTTAAGACCCTTCCCCTCGTGAAGTTATCATTTTTTTTTTATTGTGAGTATTTCTATAAATTAAACCAAAAAAAATACAAAAATTTTTACACTACATTTTTTTTTTATTTAATATTAAAAATACCTTTTTTGTTAATCATTGTTACAGCTCACCTTTTAGATTACGTTGCTATAAAGAAGTGTTAAGGCGGGTTTGATCCAAGAACATCAATCACCCAAAAGGAGAAGGGTTTTATTCTAAATAGCGCCTTCGCGCTTACCACTCCTCCGCTTTATTGTATTGTATTTTAGAACAACCGTGCACGTTGACTTTTCGGATACAAAAAAAATTTTCTTATCTTATTTAATTCCTTTTCTTATGAATAATTTTCAAAATCTAAAAATATTCTCCTTTACCCTCAAATCCGTTTAATTCTTTCTTCTTATCTTCTATATTGTTTAATTCTTCGACATGTCTTCATATTACCAACCTAGTTGCTACGGGTGTGGAGGTCCTTTAGATGGTTCGATTTGTCGACAATGTAATTGCGAAAGGTGTGGAAATATGCGTTATGGAGGAATTTGTTTTCATTGTAAATATGATACAAATCCGAATTCTCTCAATTTTTTCGACTACCCTCCACAACCCCAGTACGAAACGAATAATTGAGATTAGTTGGAAACAATGCTCATTTTGGTTACGATTGTTCACCTCAAGTTCTGTTTGCCTACAACCCGGACCCGTGTTTCAATCAAAACTATGATAATAATTTTCCACAAACTTCATCAAGTTTTCCACAACAATACCTTTGTTGTGAGAACTGCGGGGGTTCTCATGAAAGTTTTCAATATCAACCGATGAACCAAAATTTCTATAATTCTAATTCTTCCAGTTTTGACCAACATTCAAATTCAACCCCCGCAGTATTCCCGTCATTCATCATTTCCCGTAATTCATCATCCTCCTCAAGCAACGGATACGGAAATGTTGCAAGCTAGAGAAAACTTAATGGAAACTATTCAATCCTTTTTAAATGAATACGATCATATACCTCCTGAAGAAAAGTGCATGGCTTTATTGCTAGCTAAGGAGAGATTTCTTAAAATTAAGCAAGCTGTGGAAGAAGAGCAGAATCAACCTGAAGTTATGCAAGAATTGCTACTTAAACTTATGAATGATTTGCAAATTCTTAATGGAATTCAACCAAAACAGGCAGAGCAGGAGGAGCCGGCAGCTCAAAGTTTTCTTCTAAATTAGAATTTTCCTATGGCTGATGATGATGAGTATACTATTATATATAGAAAGCCTAAAGCAATCACACCCGACTTACCCACCGAGGAGCCCGATAACTCTCTAAGTATGGGGGACGAGCATCTTAACACTATTTCGGAAACGGAAAAGTCTAGTGTTGAGAACCTTGTCCCAATCCCAAGTGAGTTTAAGGGTATTTCCGAAGATATTTGTGATGTGCCGTCTTGTGATAATGATCATTTTGATGCTGAATTTGGACTTATTAACTCTTTGCTTAGTCGAGATATTTCGATCACATCTCCTAAGATTGATTTTCTTCCCGAGGAGTTCGCCGGTGAACTCGATCTTATTGATCCAATTTTACCGGGAATTGATGAAGACGATTTTGATGAAGAAGAAGGAGAAATTGACAATGATATTCTTCAAATAGAGGACGAGATTCTTCGTGAGAAATTATTAAACGTCAATCTTCTCATTGATAAGATCGAAGCGTTGAATCTTACTCCTTCTATTCCTTTTGTGCTCGAATATCCCTCCTCTTCTCCTATTCCCGTTGTGGATAGTGACTTTCTTATAGAGGAGGTTGATACATTTCTTGTTCCGGAAGACTCGATACCACCGGGTATTGAGAGTGATTTTGACTCGGAAGGGGATATTATTTTTCTTGACAACTTACTTAACGATGATCCTATTCCCGAGTATGAGCGTTTTACCTTCGACATTGAGCCCGATGCACCCGTGATAAACAATTTTGATGAGCTTAATGAAGACGAATGTTTTGACCCAGGGGGAGGTGAGATTGATGTTTCTCAAAATATTGAAGATGACGATTCCTTCGCATTTGTCATTCGGACTTTTCTCCCGTATCTCACCTACCCTGAGGTTTCTCCTTTACTTCTCTCCACTAAAAGTGAAGACACCATTTTTGACCCCGACATCTCTACTTAGAGCCGGTGGAATCTCATTGGATGGAATGGTCATCGTGTGAAGCATTACTTTGGAGGGGACATACCATCGAAGGTTGTCCCGGATCTCCAAACCATCCCCATGGACAACTAAATGCGGGGATCGAGTCAAGCTATGTGACTCGGTTACCAAAAATAAAGCGCTTCGTAGGAGGCACCCCATGCTTATCCATCTTTCTTCTTTCTTATTTCTAATGTGATGTGAGGAGGCTCGTACTCTTCCGATTCTTGTTGTTTGTGCTTGTGATTGTTTGTAGGATTGACCCTCAATTTTTGAAGACTCTCGTGTTCGGTGTTTTGTCCCGTTCCACTCGAGCTTCCTAGCCTTTGCTTGCCATTAGTTTGGGGAAATCCGATATCCTAGATTATTATCGACTAACATCTATCTTTTAGCATACTTGATAAAATGCTTAAGATTTTTGTGATACTTTCTCCATGCTCGGATTATGCATTCGACTCTTTGAGTTCTAGTATGGGGTTATAAGCCTTAGACTAGGAAACATTGAGGACAATGTTTATTTTTAGTATGGGGTAGTATATCTTCGATATGATCTTACCTACTTTTGCCCGTTGTTCTCACGTACCCCGTTTTCCCGCAAAAATTTTAAAATTTTATATATATTTAAAAAAAATGTGTAGAAAATGATGAAAAATATAAATTAGTTGATAAAAATAATAAGTGTTTTGACACGAATGTAGGCTTTCCGTTGGTGAGAACAAAAGTAAATTTTGACCCGACCGGTTTTATATCTTAGCTTTCTCCTTAACATAAATAGATTGAAATTTGCTAATCTTTTATACAAGGAGCTATAAAAAGCAAGTCTAGCTTGAAAAAAGTCAAGATTTTGCAAGTTCCCATAATTGATTTTAAATATGCAAAGATCGATTTATTTGGCTAAGCATTCACTAATTTCTTTATTAGGAATTTTAAATTGTGAAGAACAAGAGATGATAGAGTAGAATATAAGTTTTGATGCTAAACGTGGAATAGTTGGATTTCTTTAAGGCTCATAAGTGTTAATTGTGGCTTTTTCTCCCATTAGCTTGTTTCACCTTTATATATAATTGTTTAATAAATAGAGTTGTGCAGTTTTTTGGTTAATAATTAGTTCATAGAAGTTTTCTTTAGTTCCTTTGTGATTAAGATAAGTATACATCAGGAATACTTAATTTGGCATACTATATGTATCACATGAATAAATATTTTGCTTATCCCTTAAAGAGCCTTAGGGTATATGGGGTAAGTAAAATTAATAAGTGAAATTATAGCCTTATTCATTCCTTAAAGAGCCTTAGGGTATATGGAATGGATATTGTTGCTTAATTTTTGTCTTGTTTGTACCTTAAAGAGCCTTAGGGTA
This sequence comes from Tanacetum coccineum, assembly GCA_026074375.1. Lineage (NCBI taxonomy): Eukaryota > Viridiplantae > Streptophyta > Magnoliopsida > Asterales > Asteraceae > Tanacetum > Tanacetum coccineum. The sequence goes on from BQNB010068899.1 coordinate 14,294, forward strand.
TATGGTGCAAATAAGATTGGTCCATTTATGTCTTAAAGAGCCTAAGGGTATATGACATGAATGGTGCCATGCTTAAGTAACCTAATAAAAGCCAAATTTTGGTCGCCTCGATGTGGACTTCATTTTGATGACATTTGATCTTTTGAAAAGGGCTAGGAACTAATTATTGCGTCTTAACCGTTACCCTTTATTTTTGGAATTAATAAGTATCGAAATAAAGTCTTAAAGAGCCTTCGGGTATATGACTTAAATAAAATCTTGAGATACAAAATTAGGAATAAGGGAGGAAATTAGGAATTAGGGAGGAAAAGTAAGTACACAATTAGCTTTTATGAGTAGTTGTGTGACATCAATTCTTGTATTTTGCAATGTTCTTGTTTTTAAGTTGGCTTGCGAGAAGTGAAAGTTGGGAAGATGAATTTATCCATTTGGACACTTTTTGTGCTTTTTGTTCCGTGATCATGATAGTTATCAAGAATAATGAAAGCAATTACATATGTCGCGCAGATAAGTTGTAAGTTAAAAATTAGAAAAATCATAAAATGGAAAAAGTTTTGAAAAAAATGGAGAAAATTGGGTGTTCTTCCAAGTCTTGTGATTTACTAAACTTCCCACAAAAGACTTGCTACTTTACAAAGGATTAGTTTGGGAGTTTTGAGGTATTCTGGTTTTAGTGCATATGATATGCGGTCCGAGGACACGGACAATTACTTGTTTGGGATTTGAATATATGAGGAAATCCAATTATCCTTTTTATACCAAAAAAATGGCCTTTAATGAACAAATTGTGCAAATTATGCTTGTATATTGCTTGTTTTTGTCATTTGTGATGTGTAGGTACGGATATTGCAAAAATCACAAGATAACGGTCAAAACCGGACAAACACGGACACGAGACGGAAGAGTACACAAGAGATGGAAGTTTTCTATCAAAAGGTCAACAAAAGTCAATTTGGTCAACTCTTGGTCAACCATAAAAGAACAAAACCTTGAAATCACCAAAACAACCCTTGATGTTAAACCAATTTCATAAAAGCCCTTAAATTAATAACACCGTTAGTCCTTTTTATATAAAAGACTAACGGTCGTTATCTCCTTTATAACCCAAAACCCTTTTAATATTTACCCGAACCCAAATCCTTTTAATATTTACCCAAGCCCAAAAATTAACCCATGGCCCAAGTCAACCCCCATTATAATCCAGTCAAACACAAAACGAATAAAATTGGGGGGCGGGAAAAACAGTTTTCACTGTTCACCATCTTCCCCAATTCACCTTCTCTAAAATTAACTAGATTAAAGAGCAATTAACCCACTCCCTTATGTGGCAAAGAGATTCCAAGTACGAAGTTGTTGACTCAGCAAAGAAAATGTCACTTTATGCTATGATTGGTCAAAGTTCTGAACTGCATGCTCCAAGCTATGACTGTGGGAATGATACTAACACACCTCTGGATGAAAAATTACATTGAAATCAAGCCAAAAGAAGCACAAAGCCTCTGACACACGGATTGCCACGCTGGCAATCCGTGTGATCACATATTGATCCAACGGTGAAGATTGAAGATCCAATGATTGCAAGGATTAAAAGGCTGAGATCATTTGGAGCGTATGAGACCTAGAAGCTTCTCTCTCAGCCTATATAAAGAGCTCCTCACTCACTCACAAAAGAGCATCTAGGAGTAGTTTTAGAGAATAGCTTGTAGAATTAGCTTATGTAATTTTCTTTTCAAATCGTTTTAGCTTATCACTTTTACTTAATGTAATTTTCATTTAAGCTTGTAACTAGTTTCAATTAATAAAAGTTTGTTTTGAATATTGATCATTTGTTACTTAATGTTTTACCTTAATGCAAAACTATTTGATTAAGCTGTCTTTTGTTCACATAAGCTCATTAAGCTCTTAAATCTACTCATAAGCTAGTTATTAACTCAGTTAAGCTCACAAAAGCTTAACTGAGTTTTATTACTCAAATCTTCACAATCAAAATACCTCAGCTAAAAATGGAAGGGAAGCCAGAACTGGATGGGCTTCCAAGACCACACCAGCTTATCCTAGGATAAGCTGGAGCTTGTTGATTAGCTCATAAGAGCATTTGATAAGCCTTGTTTGTGCAAAGGCTATTGTAAGTCTCCTTTTTCTATTTTATAGCTTTTAATTGCATTATAACTTAATCTTGCTTATTACTAGCTTAATTCTGCTTAGATTAGCTTATTAGTGCTTAATTTAGTGTGTTTTTATGCTTATTATGTTCTACTTGTTAGATTAATATTCTTAGTTTGCTTATTTTGTTATAAAACAAAAAAACAAAAAATATTAAGCATTAGATAATTCGCATTATCAATTATGCTTATTTAGTTGTTAAACAGCTGGCCATTAGGAGACTTGTAAAAGCTAATTGATTTCTTGGTATTTGGTTTTGTTCATTATTTCTCTCTTTATAAGCCTAAAATAGATTTGGCCTTTTTAAGGGTGGTGTTTTGGCATAAGGTAGTTATAACTTCAAGTTAGCATTGCCAAGGCCATTTGGTCCTTAGGATTGGTTTAAAATTACATTTGCAGGTTTATAAGATTGGATTTAAGGAAATTTGTAGGTTTAAAATTAGCTTTCATTTATGTGAATTAGCTATAGTTTAGTCTGTTAGTTTAAGCTCAGTCCTATTAGCATCATTAGCTTAAGTTTGTTTTTACTTAGAATAGTTGCTTAAATTGCATTTGATTGAGTGTTTAAAAGTGTAGAAACAAGGATCTATAGACCGCACTTGTAAGTTTTAAAAAATTAGATAGATTGTGTGCAAACTGCATCAGTATAAATAATAGACAAGTAACCCTTTTCAATCTTAATTTTCAGATGGTTATAAAGGTTTTTAGGTCTTGATTTTAAGTTTGCTAGTAGCTTATAGGTTATAATAGATCTGTTTCGGCTTATTTTGTTTTCAAAGTCCATTAGATTTATTTGTTTTAAAGCTCAAAATAAGCAATTTTCATCTTTTTAAACAAAAAATTTTCTCAGCTCGTAACTGAGTACATAAGTGTTTTCAATCAACTTTGTCTTTGAGCCATTGAATTTCAAACTATGTTTAAAAAAACTGATTTCATTGTAGCTTTTTGGCCGGGTTTAAGGTTAGTGTAAGATAGATTGTCATAAGGATCTTTTGCTTAATCTAAAAATAAGCTCAAAAGTATTCATTGTCTATTTGGTATCCAGTGTGTCATATGTTATTTTGAGTATTCTAGCTTATGCTAAGTTCTTTGTTTAGTTGTTGTTTAAATTGCTTATTAGTGTTATTTTAGTAGTTCATGCTATTTAGTTTTAGCTTTATCTTACTTAGTTTTAAGATAATCAAAGTTTTGTTAAAAAGCCATAAACATGCTAAGTGTTTCTGTCAAAATAATTAGCTAATTTTCTAGTTTATTTTAGACTTTCAAAAATTTGATTTCACAAAAAAGTTTTCTTATAAGCTGTTTTAAAAGATTGCCTTTTCAAAGTTTTTGTAATAGAAAAAAATAAAGGGAAGAGGAAATCTAGGGTGGAGCAAGGTCGAACTGGTCCTCTACCTTTTTAACAATCAAAATACACCCACACTCACTCCTCTACACCAACGTGCCCTTGGGACTTTTCTGTCCTAAGGTGCACGTTTAATTCTTTTAACCCCTTTTTCATTCATTCTAAAAATAAGCAATTCGAATGCTTATCAGACTTATTGAGCTTATTCGTTTGAGCATTTCCTTTGTTTACATTTTTCTTGTATTCCCTTCATGTTTAGCTATTTTTAGAATTTTTCTAGGATTTTTATTTTACACTTTTATATTTTTAATAATTTTTCTTTATTAAAAACTTTAAAAAAAATCATAAAAATAGAAAAATAATCAAAAAAATATAATTCTTTTTTTTCTTTTCGTCACTTTCATCTTTTTTTCTTACTTTCTCTTTCTTCCCTTATTTTTTTTTTCTTTTTTATTTCTAATTCCTCTCTTTTTTTTAAAAAAAATTTTGTTCATTTAGGATTTATAAAATAATTTTCATTTGTAGGAGTTAATATTTTGAAAGTTCACTTTTTAAAGAACGGGATTCAATCTCTGTTTCGTTTTCTTCGTTTTTAAGCTTTAATCACTCTCGTTTTTGAATTTTCCGTAGCTATTTTCTTTTTACATAGTCAATTTAGGATTCGCAAAAAGTTTCAGTCCCTCTCTATCACGCGCTCGTCGAGGAGCACGCGCCTAGCGCTCGCTACGCGCGCCCTTACTTGTCACGTTTTCTTTAATTACCGTTATTTGAATTTAATTGCTTAGTCGTTAATTTTTTCGCGCCAGCGCGCGGCTCTCTCTAGGGCGCGCGCGCGTCTTCGGCTTAGATTTAGAAAAATTATCCCTAAAAGAAAGTTTGAACAAATATAAAGTCATTGTATCAAATAACAAAAGAGGTCTCAATTTCTAAGTCTTTGGAAAAATGACCCCGTTAATCACTTTTTACCTGGTTTAACGTGTTGTAGTACTTTTTATAAGATTTTTCCTACTACTTTTGTCCTCAAGGGTAGTTTTGGAATTTTTTTATACTTTGGATATTATTACTTATTATAATTATTACATCAAGTCTTCACATTTGATGCATAGAGTTTAGACGTGTTGTACAATTACCCATAACAACTTTAGTGGTATTGTGAGCGCGCGAGCCTCACGATCCAATATCCAACAATCATATCAATCCCATTTTTTTTTTTTTTATTATTTTTTTTTTTTATTTAAATTTTTTTTATTTTTTTTTTTTTTATTTTTTTTTATTTTTTATTTAATTTTTCTCTTTTTTTTTGTTTTTTTTTTTTTTTTTTTATTTTTTTTTTTTTTTTTTTTTTTTTTTTATTATTTTTATTTTGTTTTTTTTTTTCTTTTTTTTTTTTTTTTTTTTTTTTTTTTTTTTCTAATTTTTATTTTTTTTTTTTTTTTTTTTTTCTTTTTTTTTTCTTTTATTTTTTTTTTTCATATATTGTTTTATGAGTATGGTGTTGTTTTTTTTCGTTATCTTTTTTTTTTTTTTTTAATTACCCCCTTTTTTTTTTTATCTTTTTTTTTTCTCTTTTTTATTTTTTTTTTTTTCTCCTTTTTTATTTATTTTTTTTTTTTTGCATTTTTTTTTTTTTTTTACTTATTTTCTTCTTTTATTTTTATTTTTTTTTTTTTTTAATTTTTTTTTTTTTTTTTTTTATTTTTTTTTTTTTTTTTATTTTTTATTTTTTTTTTGTTTTTTTTATTTTTTTTTTTTTTTATTTTTTTTTTTTTTTTTTTTTTTTTTTATTTTTTTTTTTTTTTTTTAGCTCAATAATCCATATTAATACTATTTAAAGAAAAATAGTTAAGTAATATGCGTAAATATTTTATAATTAATAATTATAAATATATCTCGATAAGTCCATTACGGTAACCTTTAATCACTGTGAAAATAATCTTAATAGAGTTGAAAAATGATACGTTTACTCATAATAAAAACATATTTTAGAAGTTTCGAGATAAAAATATGTTTTTTCATCATTTTAGTGAATTTATTTAATATAAAATAATTAAAAATATTTATTTATGTTTTTTAAATCAAAAATCATGTGTTTAAGTAAAAGTTCTAAGTATAAACTTTTTATGAAATTTCGACTATGACCGTACGTTTATATAACGTCTTTCAAGGTTTCATAACCTTAAATTTCAACACTTTTCCCATTTTGACACTTTTTGACAAATTTCAAAATTTAAATCTTTAATGTTTTCTAAAATGTTTTTCCCAATTTAGCGTCAATATATCTTCGTTAATTCATTTCACTTTTGAAAAGTCCGTTCAAACTCTTATATAAGACCCAATATAGCTTATTGGGCTTTAAGGCCTATAGGGGTCCCATTTAGGTTATTTATAAGTACCCAAAATACGATCCATAGTCCAAAAACCAAGGGTCCATTTATATACATAAGTTATACTAATAGTTGGAAATAATCTGAACCACAATAAGCCCCTACCAATTAAGCCAAGACTTTAAATATGGCTTATGGCCGTGAGCTATAAGTCTCACAATACATATACTACAGCTTGTTAATATAGATAATAGCTAGTATTATAGCATGTTGTGTACTACCATAAGCTATAAAAAATAGTCCACGACATACACCATACTACGAAAAATAATCAAAAACCACTTCCCTCGTGATTTTGAAAGTGACGTGAGCATAATAGCTCAAATAGCCACGAATAAAGCCCACAAAATAAGCATATACATAGATATTATTCAAAATAACGCTTTATTTAGCAATATATGTTATTCAACCATCACGACCACAACATCAAAACTACAAATCCCCTTTATTTCCTTTTAAATTCGACGCAAGCCAAACACATCCTTTTAATCGTTTTGTTTCCAAAAATTGATTTTTACGACGATCAACTTGTACAAATAACATCTATGCATCAATATAAACTCAAAAGGACAAACGAAATTTAAATTTAAAAATGTACAAGAAAATCTTCAAAAATGTAGATTTCGACACAAACCGTACAACCCAAACATTGTTTAAATGTTAACCCGCGTACAAGAATCAACCCCAAATCTTCATGTCTTCATGTTTTGATCAAATGGAAAATTTTGTAAGTGTTTGGTGTGTGGGTTGGTTTCGGACGAAGAGAGCAAGGACGAGAGGAGAGAACAAAAATGTTTTTGTGTGCGTGTATGTTATGATTGAAAATCAGGTGGTAACAAATATCTAGTGTCCTTAACCAACACAAGTCCTAAAAATGTGCCTCCTTGTCTCCTAAGGGTGTTCGACCGACCATAGGATCCTAGGAGGGTTCAGGTCTTTCTTTTCGTGTCAGGATCACTTAAAAGCTCGTAAAACTCAACCGTAAAATACTCCCCAAAGTTACTTAGCATTTTTATTCACTTTAAAAATACTTTTCCAATAACTTAGAGTATTTACTCGACATATTTTCACTTTAAACCTTTAAAAACTCATTTGGACATTAATAGACGGGTCATGACTCGTTTTTCGGCATTTCTCAAAATTCACGGGTCAAACCACCCGGAATACAAATAACATAATAACAATCTCTAAAAAGGAATATTATTTCACCAATAACATAGATCACCAAATTCTCATATTTCATCACCGGCAATACGTACAATTTGAATAACTAACAACCATCAAATAGTCAAAGGACTAAAAATGAAATATTCAGAACACAAAAGGGGCAAAGGTTACAAAATCATACCAAGCCCGTGGAGCCTGCTTCAACCCATAAAGATTGTTGTGATGTGTGTGTCTGTTATACATGGTTTAGAATTGTGCGTCGTGGATCTACAAACCCGTCCGGTTGACTAACATAGACCTCCTCACGTAATATATCATTCAAGAACGCGGTCTTCGCATCCATTTAGTAGATGATCATGTTCATGTGAGCGGTAAATGCGATAAAAATACGGATGGCCTCAAGTCGTGCAACTGGAGCAAAAGATTCTTCAAAATCGATGCATTCTTCATGACGATATCCCCGAGCACACACCTCTCAATTCATCTAATTTAACCTTGAAGATACACTTCAATGTTATGATCATGATACGATCTGGACGAGGCACAAGTTCCCAAACTTTAAGATGTTCGAACTCATTAAGTTCTTCTTGCATTGCTTCAATCCAGCAGGATTCCATCAATGCTTCTTTATAACTTTTTGGTTCAACTGAAGAGAGGAAAGCATTAAAATAATAGAACAGGGCATCAGTTTAGAGTTGTTATCTTGTGTACACAGGTCGAGAAAGATCGCCAATTATATTATTCAGCGGATGATCCTTGGTCTATTTATTTATGTGTTTTGGTGGTTGATGATGAGTTGTACATGTTTGGAGTAACAACCCAACGAGAGGAAGTGCTTCAGAACTTGGTTCTGGAATAAGGATAGAACAAAGTGGGGATCATTATCCATATGTGCAACTTCAATATCATGGTCAGCTTCTTCAACACCGAGAGGAATAATTAGTGATGGTGTTTCTTGAGTTGTTTGTGAGGTACTTATAGAGGGTGCATCTTGATCAATTATAGTTGAGGAACGGTTTTTTGTGGGTCTGTACCAGTTGAAACAACAGGTTTGGTGAGCAATGACTGCAGGATACTTGAGGATCAAAACTAGCGTAAAGGATTATAAGCACTCATTCAAAACATTGGCTGAAACAATGTTTTCCAATCGTTCTTTGTTGGTGGGACATACGGTGTTAGAGAAGGAATGGTTTGCATGAGTCCTGAACTTAATGTTCCAAGAGTCAAAAGTTGAGGCCCGGGTCATGAATTGAATTGTTCAGAAGCCATGGCTGTTAACTCATCAAAATCAACATGAATAATTTTAATGATTAAACGGGTCCTCTTGTTGTAGATTTGGAATGATTTCTTTTTAGGAGCGTAACCAACAAAGATTCCTATATCAGCTTTAGGTTTCAACTTACCAAGGTCTTCACAGTCATTAGTGGGATAACAGAGAGTACCAAAGACATGGAGATAAGATAAGTCAGGTTTTCGATCATGGAGAAGTTCATACGGTGTTTTGTTTTGACTTTTTCGGATTAATGATCGGTTTTGAGTATAGCAAGTGATGTGTTGTCATGTAGAGTTATTTTTAGTTATCAAGTTTTACTATTTATTTTATGCCGACTATACCTAAAACAACACTTTAACAGGCAGTGTACCCGATCAGATGGAGTTTTGTGGCAATTAGGGTGTCGATCACTAAGAGTAAGAGCGTTAATTATTAAATCTACTAATATTTTAGTTATCTATGTTAGTTCTAACTTATGTTAAACCTAAGTTAAACCTAAACTAATGATAAAAAGGGGGGTTTCAGTCTGAGAGACTGGCACGATTTAGGTTATCTAACTATGGTTGATGACACTAAGTAAAAGCAATAAACACACACATGAAGATGACCCAAAACGATTAGAGGAACCGCGGTCAAACATTAATGTAAGGAAAAAATTCCATCAACATGAATAATCACATTAAAATGCATGAGGGTTTGTTTATTTAGTGCAATGAGTGCTTATCTCGAGGCGGCATATCATTCCAAGACTTAGGCGGTACTTCTTCCTAAGACCTAGACACATAGAATTCGGTCACAATTAAACGCATCCGCATAAAGCACCCTAGCTCATAGAGACTTTACCCACTTACTGCTTAATGACAATTTATATATTAGTAGTCCACTAGCCAAGTCTTTACCAATTAATTATGAACGTACTCGTTGATCCCAAGGGTCACCTGCCGGTCCAACTAAGCTTACTATCAACAAGGCAATGATTAGGTCATTATTTTGTGACTTCCTATGGTGTAGATATATAAATCTACTATATGGTGAGCCATCCGACATCTAGCTAAATTGGCGGTATCATAAGATACAGTTGAAATGGATAGGCGCATACAATAAAGACATAAACAAGCTAAATTGATATAAATAAACAAGCATCAACGATAAATTAAGCAATCAATATAAACAAAAACCAAACATTTCATATCTTCTTATTATTGGCTTATACCAAGGTATTAGCCCCCTCAAGCGTCTTAATCAATACAAGGAGTATAATTCAACCAAGGTAAACTAACTGAGTTAACGAATGATACCAAAAATTGAAACGATTACTAAAGTATAGGAGATTACAAGGTGTTTTCTATGGAATTAATAGCTTTGCTTGACCTTTTCTCTCTTTCTTGTCTTCTGCAAATCGAATTTTGTGGTTTAAGTTCGAATTCATGATCAAGGACATGAAAACCCGTTTTTAGGTTTTTATTTATAAGGTCGGAATTTGGTTCGGACGGAGTATCGAGAGATGAGAGATAACGATGTATCAGGGGTTTCTTGGTTTAGGGACCTCAGTTTGAATATCTTCCAGAATCTTAACTTATAATCTTGAATATGGCTAAAATCTTTTTAGTTACGATGTATTGACTTGATTCCTTTATAGTTATTTTGATGAAGTGCAGGCACTGATCACGCCGATTCCTTGATGGATTACGGCGTATAGGGATGTCTAGAGTCAGTTTCTTCCATATTTCTTTGGTTTAAGATATCTAATGCGTGCCTTTTTGCTAATCTTCACCAAGTACTCCTTTATTACTTCCAATTTTAAAATATAAAACGATAAGTAACAAATTCTTGCAACTTATTATACAAAATGGAGTAATATTTCATGGGATAAATGCTGCTATAAAGCGACGTTATTTGTTGTTATCAAATATCCCCCGACATGAATCCTACTTGTCCTCGGAGGTTTTAGCCTTTAGGAAGTTTATAAAAAATGTTAATCCCAGGATTTTCCGTTAATGCACATTTTATTCGATAATATTACAGTTACACAACCAACACACCGTAACGAAATAGGAAAATGAAATCTCATAATCACTCAACTTATCTATGTGGTTACATGTAAACCGAACACTCTTAAATTTTAAAAATTTACTCACATTGCTCGGTTCGTGACGAGTATTCTATCATAAGCTTGGCAAGGATACACATCTCCCCCACTAAAGCTAAGGAGTAACAAGTTTATAAAGGTAAATTAGGTTTTATTTTAAAGGCTTAGGGTTTGATCACTCTATCTAATCTCTACCGATACCAATATTTTTTTTGTTTATTTTTGTTTTTTTTTTTTTTTATTTTTTTTTTTTTTTTTTTTTTTTTTTTTTTTTTTTTACAAAAAGTTGATAAAGACCATACATACACACCCATAACGATGAGATAGACACATATGACTGCTCAAACCTTAACTCAATCACATCCTCATTCTAGTTTAACCAACGGTTAGGATGAAGAATGATATAGGGTAGGGATCTTCTAACTTTCACCAATAGTAGTAAACCAACAAGGCAACTGAGACATTCATACATGGTCGTAACGACATAATAGAAATACATGCTCGTACACATCCTCATTCGCGTAAAACCCATGGCTAATGATTAGGAACAGGAAATAAATTATTGTTAAATAAAAATTACGAAGCAAATAGATTAAGTCTAAGATACAAGTTTCTAGACACTTTTCCCGACCGTTACCACGATAAAGACACAACTATTTACAGACGTCTTGATCATAGATAAAAAACAACAACCAAATTTGGCGTTCCCATGACGATCGACTTCCCAATCATCATATATTTTACATACTCTACAAGACAAGTGGCGATATCTACCACTTTATACAAAAATTTACATCGTTGATTTATAAGACATATCAACGAATAATCAATCCTTCAAATAATTCCTTCGGTAATGCTTTTACGAAACAATTATCTTCAAACTTTCCTTCTCTTTTTTTGTTGTGATTTTTCTAATTTTTTTGATTTTTTCAATCACTATACTAACTACGAATCTCGGTGTAATTTCACCATCTTCACGATCATAATATTGCCGGATAATTCCTACGATAATTCTTCATTCTTCGGACGTACCAATAATTGTGATGGTAATAAAAATAGATGAGCTTTGACTACTTTATATATTCCCATTTGCAATGTGCAGATTTCCAACCGTACCAAAGATAGAAATTGAAACAATACTCGAGAAATACATATTTTACACTTTAAGAAACTAGCAACTATAAAATAAACTTAATCTAACAGGGTAGGTTAAGGTGTAAAGGTGTAATGAAACAAATAGTTGGTGTAATTCCTAAAGGATTGGCTTTACTAGTTGTTCTAGGGGTATCTTACTCTTATAGTAAGAGTAAACAAAGGGTTTATACGGGGGATAACTAACCAGTGTAGTTAGTTAATAAACAACATGTATAGGCTTTTTGGGTGTAATCCTAAAAATTTACCAATTTAAACAAGTTACTCCATCTAAATCCATAGTACTCATCACTGTGATCTCGAATAGATATACCAAGCCAAGCTCTAAAGTCTACAACATCACCGACATACTCATAATTTTGTGGAATTTGGGTAAACATTTGGAAACGGATAAGGTAAAATCCTCACAATATCTAATAAGGGTTGTGTGCGGGTTATGTAACAGGTAATTTCACAAAAGTATGCTTGAATTTTTTTTAAATTTAGGCATAATTTAAGCAATTTAGTGTGAAAAATAGGACAAGTATATATTCTAATTCTCATACCCCCACTTGAATTATACAACGTCCCTGTTGTATGAATAAAACATTAAAACATGAATTTAAAAAGAATTAGAATGAGAAACTCCCCTGATATTTGCTCGGTAATGATTCTCCATATAGATTTATTGAGCAAGAATTCGTGTTGAACAGCCTTCTTGAGTTTTCAAGACTCCAACACTTCAAGATATCTAGATTTGTAAATACTCCACCAACATTCGTCGATTTCGTTCAGAAGGTCCTGTATAAATTCTCAAAAAACAAATGCAATTTCTATCTCCGTATATTCGTTGGGTTAGACTCGAAATAAATACCTAAAACTGTACAGGAAACGCCGTATCCATTCCCCAGGATACGCCATATTGATACCTGTATACGCTGTATTTATTTAATGAATACGTCATATAGACTGTGCTGAAAATAAAGAATGAATATCATCCAGAAGGTCAATACGTCGTATCCGTGGGGTTTGGATAAACCGTATAGACAGTCTGGGAAGACAGACTCGATAAGAAAATTCAAAATACATTTCGGGTTGTCTCCCGACAAGCACTTTTGTTTACAGAAAAGTCTTTAAGTTAGACTTACCTTCAGCTAAGGATGACAAAAATTATAGACGCCTAATTATTCACATTCATCCTCATTATCTCCTATATTATCAAAATTAGTTTATATATCCTTAATTATGGGCTCATCCATACCCTCACCTTCGTCAATGGTGGGTATAAAAATCTTAATTTGATTTCTCCTATGCTCTATGGGTTCATTTGGATCATTTAGTTCAATAAAATCCTCGAAGTTAGGGTCTTGCGATCTAGTCTTCCTCAACGCGTTGCCCATTAGCCTAGCTTCTAAATAAAATTTTGTACTCTTAATCAAACTTAATGCATAGACCTTTTTAATTATTTTACTAGTAGGTTTATTACTTATAAAGAAAATTTTATCATTCCCAACGCTTAAAGTTATCTTTGCTTTAAACACATTTATAATAGCATGAGCAGTAGACAAGAAAGGTCTTCCTAGGATCAAGGGGGTCTTGAAATCCTCGGGGATATCTAAATTAATGAAGTCTACTAGGAAAGTAAATTTATCAATACCTACTAGTTCATTCTCAACAATTCCTTTGGGTCGTTTTATTGTTCTATCAGCCAATTTGACAATTAATTTAGTAGGAATCAAGTCTCATAATCCTAGGGTAGTATAGGTCGAATAAGGCATAACATATATTTTTATAACATATATTTTTAATGAAACAAGGTAAAGTAAAACTCCATGGGTCTTTTTTCTTTCAAGGTAAGGCTTTGCCAAGAGGCTTTGCATTAGTGTAATGAGCTTCCAGATCTTTTTCTCCATCAGTTTCCTTCAATTCGTCCTAGTAATCATCACTCAAGTGACTCGGTGAAGGTAGAGTCAATTTCTTTGACTCGAAAAATAAGTTTATGTTTTGTAGGTTCGATACGGCGTATTGGCTAGCATCAATACGACATATTGAAGGCTTGTCAGTTTCAACAGAAGCAGAAATTGGCTCATCCTTAACTCTCGGCTTAATTACAGTCGAGCTTTGTAAATTTCTGAATTAATTTTTCATTCAAAATAATGCTCATTTGCCTGACTTGGATCTCCAAAGCTTTGATTGAGGCTTTTTGATTCCTTAATGCGAAATTCATGAAGGCTCGTAATTCCTTGATCAAGTTTGTGTTTTCATTAAGCCTTTTTGCAATCTTGGTCATGAACATGCTTAAAGACTCTTCTAAAGTAAGCTCCGTCATTGTTTCTGGTAATCTCTTCTTCCAAACGGATTCTCAGGATCAGTAATAAGGTCGAGCCCTTAGAAAACTCGAACAATCAAGACCAGTTGTCTTGAGAAGCTTCCTATCCAATTGTGATACTTGTTCTGGGTCTTTGAAAGGTTGAATGAGTTCTCCGAACTCCTTGTAACGCACTACCTGAAACAGATGACAAACAATTAGCAGTATATGCTTCGAAAGAAGGTATATGATAAAGCACGAAAATGGAATACGAAAATTAAGAGTCTGCTAATGTATCAGATAGTCTATATGTTGTATTTAATTATCCTGAATACGCCATATGGACTTTATGAACAGAATACACTGTATTGGTTACAAAAATTTATACGCCGTATCCAAATGGATGGATATTGTAACACCCCCAAATTGGGTCGCAGCGGAATAAGGGTCCGGGGCGTGTTACTTCATAGATCAATAACACAAGATA
>BQNB010068900.1:8924-24971 GCA_026074375.1 Tanacetum coccineum
ATAATTGCTAGAAATTGTAAACCTCCAGGGGCCATTGGTAGCGTTCCTAGGATATGAATTCCCCAATGGCTAAAAGGCCACGTGCTCCCTACTGCTATGGCCCCACTTATTACAGCTTTCCTTATTGCGGATTGTTCCTTGCATTTTTCGCAGTCTTGAATTGTTTTTGCAACTTCCCTGTGCGTCGATGGCTAATAGTAACCTTGTTTCGTGATTCTGACAACTAGTGAGCGTGGTTCCGCATTAAATCTGCACGACCCTTCATGTATTTCTTTTATGATCTTGTCAATTTGCGGTGGGGCCATGTAACGGAGCCATGACGTGAAGAAATATATTTTATACAGGTTTCCTCATATTATCTTGTATTGTGGCGCCTGGATTCTGATCTTCCTAGCTTCCTTTGTGTCTTCTGGAAACAATCCGCTTAGCAGGTATTCATAGATGGGGTCCATCCAACTTTTCCTCTCTTGCATATCTACCTTCAAAACTTCTTTTTCCTCTATTGACCTTTTGGTTAAAACTTCGACTAACACTTCCTTGCGTGAGATGTTCGAAGGTCATTGATGCCAGCTTGCTTAGAGCGTCTGCTTTCTTGTTTTGGTTCCTGCGTACATGCTTAACTGTGTACTTTTCGAAGCCCCTTAGCGCAGTTTTAACCTTTTGCAAATAATCTTTGATTGGTGTCTATTTTGCTGTGAAGGTGCCTTTTATCTGGTTTACCAGAAGTTGGGAGTCCAGAAATATTACCACTTTTACAATTTCCATTTCCTAGGCTATCCGTAGACCTGCTAGCAATGCTTCATATTCTGCTTCATTGTTCGTCATTTCAAACTCGAAGCGTAACGTGTAAGTATACTCTTTTCCTTTGGGATCTATCAACATTAGCCATGCTTCTGATCCGTCTGAGTTGGAGGCTCTGTCGATGTAGAGTCTCCACTTACTGTTTGAATATGGCACCTCCTTTGGTTTTTCTTTTTTCTCGTTGTCCTTGAAGGGAATCTCGACCAATAAACTGGCTAGCGTTTCTTTTTTAGTCCTTCTCAGGAACACGATATCATGTTCCCCCAATTCGATTGCCCATTTGGCCACTCTTCCTGTTTTTTCGGGCTTTGTGAGTATTTTCTTAATGGGTGTGTTTATGAGAACCGTTATCATGTGGGCCTGAAAGTATCTTCGAAGTCTTCTTACTGCGTGAACCAATGCTAGTACAAGCTTCTCCAAGGTAGGATAGTTGAGTTCGGATCCTTATAGGACCCTGCTTATGAAATAAATGGGGGTCTACCCTTCATCTCTCTTTATGGCAAGCACAACACTTATACTTTTTTTTGAGGCAGCAAGGTACATTGTTAGAGTTTCTCCCACCCTTGGTGCAGTGAGTGTTGGTAAGGTTTGAACGAGTTTCTTCATTTTCTCCAGTGCTTTGTCGGCTTCGGGTGTCCACTGTATGTTCTTTTTTCTTTCCACCCTTTGAGTACTTTGAAGAAAGCCAGGGATCTTTCCGTACCTTTCGATAAAAACCGGCTGAGGGCTGCTAGCTTCCAGTTGAAACTTTGTATGTCTTTTAGTGTTCTTGGCTGGTCGAGGTCAGTGACTGCTTTAACCTTTGAGGGATTGGCTTTTATTCCCTGCTTAGTGATGAGGTGTCCTAAAAAGGAGCCTTCTTCAACACCAAATGAGCATTTCTTTGGGTTTAGCTTCATGTTGATAGATCGAAACCTTTCGAAGGTTTCTTGTATATCTTTCAATATTTCTTTTTCAAAAGTACTTTTGATGACCATGTCGTCTACGCAAGCCTCAAGATTTCTTCCAATTTGGTGACTAAAGACCTTGTCCACTAACCTTTGGTATGTTTCCCTTGCATTTTTGAGGCCAAACGGCATCTTCTTGTAGAAAAAGACTCTTTCTACTGTGTAGAAGGCTATTTTGTCTTTGTCTACTTCTGCCATTTAGATTTAATGGTAACCCTTGTAGGCGTCTAGGAAGCACTTCAAACGAAACCCTGAGAGGGACTCTATTTTCTAATCGATCTCTGGTAGTGGATATCAATCTTTGGGACATGCCTTGTTTATGTTAGTGAAAAATCCAACACACATCTTCTTTCATCCTGCCATCACTCAATCTAATCCTTATACTAACTACGAGCTAAGACTATTACAACTTTGGAAGTGACCGACACTTTTCGTGTTTCCAACAGTTCTTCTATATCTTTACAGGCTGCCATGTTGCGATCTGGACCTAAACCTCTCTTGTTTTGCTTTATTGGCTTAACATGGTTGTACTCATTCAACTTATGTTCCGTGTTGAAAGGTTTTCCTACAACCATTATGGTTCTTAGAATCCCTGTCATATTAGCGTATGTCTATGCGAAGACATCTGCGTTTGACTTTAAGAGGTTTTGCAACTCTTTTTTGAAATGTTCAGGTAGCTGCTTTTTGATGGTCACTGTTTGGTCAGGATACTTGTCATTTACAATATTTTTTTCCTCAACGTTGACCCAACTGAGGACTCTTTCCTCGTTTATGGCAAGTATCTTTCTGGTCCTCTTCGTTCCTTCATCAGTTTCGTCTGCCAAAAGTATAGTTCCGATTCCTTTTTTGGTATGAAATTTAATGGCTCCGTGAATCGTTGAGACTACGATTCCCATCCTTTGCATCACTGTTCTTCCTAACAACATATTGTGTCAGGAGTCGGACCTTACAATAGCGAAGTTAAGAGTTTTTGTCCTTGAGAAGGGGGCGTCTCCTATTGTGATATCTAACGGAACTTCACCACTGGACCAAGAACGTTCTCTTGAGAACCCTACTAGAGGGGTCTTTAGGTCCACTTTAGTGGCTTTGATGGTAGGATTTAGTTTCTCAAAGCAATGCTCGTAGATAATCTCACATTAGCTTCCGCTATCCATGTATACTCGCCCCACCTTTCTTCCAAATATCTTGGCCTCTATAATGACTGGTGCGTTATTTACCTTTGCTACTAGAGGAAATATAATTTCCTTTCCTTCGTAGTCTGTATTTTCTTGTGCGAGGCTTTTTGCGATATGGGCTTCTCGACTTACCATAAGTATGGGTGCTTCAGCGGGTGCGATGCCTTTATCCTTTTTACTTTCTCCTCTTTATGGGGTGTCAGATGACTTTGTTCTTTCCTTTTTTTACCTTTCACGAGGTGCAAAAGTTGTCCTGAGTTCATAGCCTCTTGAATCTGAGTTCTGAGGTGTCTACAATCATTGGTATCGTGTCCGTAATCTTCATGGAAGTGACAGTACATTGACATATCTCACGATCACCTACTTCTGAACATCTTGGGAGGTGGCTCGAAGCTTCTTGCAGCCTTCTCTGTAGCGAGAATTTCCTTCGGACTTTTTGATAGACTGGGAAACAAACCATGATTAGGTCCCTGGTAGGTCCGAGATTCATTGTTCTTCATGTAAACCCAGGATCTGCAAGGTATCATCTGTATATTTGGTGACAAAGGCTTGAGTGCTTTTGCTTCTCTTTGTTTGATGTTGTGGACAGCTAGGTGGGTCTTCGTGAACTTCTTCTGTTAGATAAAATGCGATCATAATTTTGCCTTAAGATCTTCATAGTCGAGGATACTACCCGCTTTCTGACTGTTCCACCATATCCTGGCGGAGTTTTTGAGGGTATATGTGAACATATGGCAGGCTACCAGCATTAACCATTTTTGCATCCGTATAGCCCCTTTAAAAAGGTGCAGGAAGTTATCTGGGTCTCCTTTCCCATCATAAGAACCGATATGGGAAGGTATTTTTAATCTATCTTTGAGAGGATAATCCTCTATCCAGCGCACAAAAGGTGTTACCGAACCCACCGGGTTCAAGACAGTGCCTGTCAGGTTTGGGTTGGTATACATAGGCACGTTTGGGAATGTGTACATAGGCTGTGTATAAAAAGGATAACTCTTTGTAGGCATATTTGAGGGGTACATGAGACATTTTGGGAAGGCATATTACTATTTGTGAAGGTCTGTGGTGCGTGCCCCTCCTGTTGGAGATGGGCAGGAATTCCCCCCATAGGGAGGTTTCCCTGTAGAGTGGGGAAGCTTAAGTGCTACCCGTTAACAAAATTTGTAGGTTGTTGATAAGGGTGAATTTGAGTAGACATGAACCCGTTAGGTATACTCAAGCTAGCAGGTATGAAAGGTTGAGCATGGTGTGAGAGGAACGTACCGTTAGAAGGGAGATTCTCTCTTATGTTATTTGGAAGTGCCTGACCTCCGTAAGCGAAAGTCAGAGAAGATTACAAGGGTTGCCCATTCTCGCCTCTCCCCGAATGGGCTGCTAAAAGTGAAGGGAGATTCACACTTTGACCTCCATTTCCTCTAGGTGCTTCTTCTAAAGGCCTTCCCCCTTCAGTATTCCTTTCGACCCTGCTTTCCCCTCTACTCTGATCCCTTTCGAACTCCACCGTTCTTTCCCCCCGTCTACAGATCCTGGGAGATGCTACTTGAAGAGGTAGAGTGGCAGCTCTCGTAGGCTCAGGTATTTGTTCCATCTCTCGTTCTTCATCGTAATCTTCACTGAAGTACTCTAGTTCGGTTCGGAGGTCATTATTACGCATTTGCCTACGCCGGTCCCTTAAGAGAGACTCAAGGGCTTCATAATTAGCTTCGATGAAAGCCGGGCTAATCATTGGGATTAGGATTAGCTGAGGTGGAAGCACGATAAGCCATGGGCGTGTTTTCAGGAGTGGTGGCGGCAAACATGGTGGTAGTTATGGGTATTGCTGAGAAACCTGGTGGTGGTGTAATTTCTCTCCCGCTTGTCATGCCGGAAAAGAAGGTGAGTTATTTTGACAGTTTAATAGCTGGTTTGAACAGGACTAATTGTTGCGGTCCCACGGATGGCGCCACTAATTGTGCAAATATGGGCACGACCAGGCTTTGATGAGATCGAAGAGTTCTTTGAGTGATTGTTGAGTTTCCAAGCCTTAAATAACCTGTGTCAACACAAATAAAAACACTACGTTAAGTGAAGCGCATGGGGTGTCCTTGTGAATCACCTCCGGCGTGAGAGTAAGTATGTGCTTAGTATTTGGTAAAGTTTGATAACGTAACTAAGTGTGTGAAGAGTTCTAGCCATACCTAGAGCCCTTACCATCTATTTATAGGTGTAGAAATGAGATGGTACTAGGCTTAACACAAAGACGAGGATCGTGGGGTGTCCCAGATTTAAGGGTGGTTCCTTGGGGTTGTGAACTACGATCTCTATTTGGGCGGAAGGACCTGATGGAGTGGAGAACAGTGGGTTTGATTGTCTACCTTAGCTCTATTTTCGTCGAAGCTCTACCGCGAAGGTGTAGTGCTTTTGCCGTGGGCGGATTCCCATACTGGTAACCATCCTGAAGATGGTTTTATGCCACTCGAAACTATTCAAAGGTTATTGGTTGTAATTGGGAGAAGATCCCATTCGGGCTTCGAAGAGGAGGCCTTCAAACTGGATAGGAGGGTACGTCATCAATTCTAAAATAGAAGAATCTTTAGAAGTCCATGAATGAACCTCTTTCCTATGAACCCAAATCACAGCTTCTCTTCTTTGAAAGAACTAGCAGAGAGGCGGCGAATTGTTTTAAAGTTTTAACTGTCAATTTCTGCTATTTTTATTCACGTTTGATTTCTTTGTGTGGTGTATATATTATATGATTCAAGTTTTAAATTTATATTTTGCTAACTTAACCAAAAATAACACTTTAACAGGCAGTGTACCGGGTCAGTGGTAGATTTGTGGTAAGTAGGGTTTCAAACACTTGAAGCGAGGTTAAATCTCTCAATTAATTTATATTTTGGTTATCTAATCGAAGTTAATTCTAATCTAAGTCAACCTATACTAATCCTATTCGTTCTAATCCAAAATCTAACCAAAAAAAGGGGTTTCAGCCTGAGAGACTGGCACGGGTTTGGTTGGTGACTACAATCAATTCAAGACACTTTAACCCACACAAACAAATTAACAGAAGATTAAAGAGCAGTCGATCCTTATGATAGAAAACTGTATTAGCCATCATTAATCCGATTAGAACGTTGGTATGTTTATTTAGTGAAATGATCACTTATCTCGAATAGGTATATCATTCTTAAACTTAGGCGGGACTTCATCCTAAGACCTAGATACATTAATTCTGTCATAATTAAAGCATCCGCATAAAGCATCCTTGTTACCTGATTATAATATATCTTATGGATTAAAGCAATAGTGATCTTGTTAAACCCACTCATATAGACTTTTACCACTTCCATACTTAATAGGCAATTTGATACACTAGAGTCCCCACTTGTCCAACTATCCAATGGAATGAGAACATTATTTGTTGAATTATCTAGATTCACCTACTAGTCAACATGTTCAATAAACCAAAGGCGGTTTCCGTTAACTAGTTAAGTCAGAAGCGTATCCTTAGCACGATTTTAGAAGGACAATACTTGTGATCCCTAAGATTCTAATGTAAAGAATCACTATATGGAGAGCTATCCCGGCATCAAGATTACTTGCGTCCGAATCAACTAGAATCCAGATGAATGATATAGGAGTTTGCATACAAAAGCACGTAAACACTATGAATTGATAAACATAATGTCGCGAGCCTTGAGCAGTTAGTCAAAAACACTTAAAATCGCCGAAAACGAAACCAACCCCCAAACTCGAGCACCCAGGGGGGGGGGGGGTGGGGGGGGGGGGGGGGGGGGGGGGGGGGGGGTGTGGGGGGGTGGTGTGTGGGTGTTCCTGTAACTTGTACTTTATACTATGAAGTAGCACCCCAAAGTGGTATTCCGCTGCGTCGTTGTGATTTATGGGGGTGTTACACAATACTAGGGAACTTCATATTAAGGGGTTTTATCTTGGTATTACGTTCTGATTGAGTTGCTGGGTATACGATTTAAAGTGCCCTGACTCCTCAAACGTTTACTGAATGACCTATGAATTATGATGGCCTGAACAGTGATACAGTACTCCATAATAATTCAATCAAAGATATACATTATACTTTATAATGTAAAACATATTCAATCAAACTAAGACTCGACATATTACCCCAGGTTGCGTGTGATGAAGCCGTTACTCTCATTACATATATCTTTGCTATCAATTAGATTTCCCTATACTGTTAAGGTGAGATTCATAACCTCGCCTTTACTTATTTACATGTTTTATAAACCCGCAGGGGGGATACATGCTTGTTACAAACTCTTTTACATACTCGTTTATCTTATAACAATGCGATTACTTTTCAAAGACTTAATGAATTCATAACCCCACATTTCAATCTTTTGAATACTTTATAAACCTGTGATACCTGATATAAACCATGAATGCAAGTGTTTTTCCAACTGTATGTTATCCTGATTTTAAATGAATGATAACGTATCTTTTAAAAACGTCTCTTTTGAGTCGTTTTATATGATTGTGTCTGTGATTCATGAAGTAATACCCCAGATTAGCTTCTGCTGCTATATTTATAAAAATAGGGGTGTTACATAGAAGATATGAACCTTCTGTTGGTAGTTCAGATCATGATGCGGACATTTAAACTGCAGATCATTGTACCTTTCCCAAGCATAATACAATGTCTCGTCCATCTCCTGTTTGAAATTGCAGATTATTTCTAATTTCTTGGTAGTTATGAAAGGTGGACAATATTTCCTAATGAATGCTTTCTCAAAGAGATCCCATGTAGTTACTAACCCTAATGAAAGTCTGTTTATCCATCTCAAGGCTGGCCCCTTGAGTGTAATAGGTTTAGAATACCCTTCGCACATGTTCGCGTGCATCCTCATCATCAGTACCTTTGAAGAGTTTGCGTCTTAATTCCCTCATAAAGTTGCTATTGATCTCGAACTCGATGTCATTGCCGATCTTGGGTTTTACCATGCCTGGTTTAATGTCGTCTTAGACCCAAGCCAGGTATTGCTCTATGGTGAGCGTGTTGATATCAACGTCATCTTCCATATTAATAGTAAAACTAGCAGAACATACTTACAAAAATATATACAGAAATTCAAATTATAACTTATTTTAGCTCTTCAGAAAAGGCGCTAAAAACTTGATGCGTATTTTGTTTTAAATATATTTTTACCAAGTGATGACGTGCCCTCCTATCCAGTTCGAAGGCCTTCCCTTCAAAGCCCGAATGGGATCTTCTCCCAATTACAACCAATAACCTTCGAATAGTTTCGAGTGGCGTAAAACCATCTTTGGGATGGTTACTAGTATGTGAATCCGCCACGCGAAGCCCTACACCCTTCGTGGTGGGCCTTCGATGAAACTAGAGCAAAGGTCAGACAGTCAATCCCACGTTCTCCATCTTCATCAAGGTCTTCCCGCCAAAATAGAGATCGTGGTACACAACCTCAAGAATTACCCCTTAAATCATGGGACACCCCTATGATCACCGGTCTTTGTGCTAAGCCTCGTCCCATCTCATTTCTACACCTATAAATAGATGGTAAGGGCTCCAGGTATGGCTAGAACTTTTCACACACTTACTTACGTTATTATACTTTACCAAATACAAAGCACATACTTACTCTTACGCCGGAGGTGATAGGCAAGGACACCCCCTCCGCTTCACTTAACGTAGTGTTTTCATTTGTGTTGACACATGTTATTCAAGGCTTGGCAACTCAACGATCACTCAAATAACTCTTCGATCTCATCGAAGCCTGGTCGTGCCCATATTTGCACAATCAGTGGTGCCATCCGTGGGACTACAACAATTAGTCCCATTCAAACCAAGCCTAGTAACTGTCAAAATAACTCACCTTCTTTTTCGGCATGACAAGCGGGAGAGAAATTACACCACCACCGGGTTTCTCGGCAATACCTATAACTACCACCATGTTTGCCGCCACCACTCCTAAAAACGCGCCCATGGCTTATCGTGCTTCCACCTCAGCTAATCCTAATCCCGTGATTAGCCCGGTTTTCGTCGAAGCCAATTATGAAGCCCTTGAGTCTCTCTTAAGGGGCCAGCATAGGCAGATGCTTAATAATGACCTCTGAACCGAACTAGAGTACTTCAGCGAAGATTACAATGAAGAACGAGAGATTGAGCCAAGACCTGAGCCTACCAGAGCTGCCACTCCACCTCTTCGAGTAGCATCTCCCAGGATCCGTAGATTGGAGAAAAGAACAGTGGGGTTCGAAGGAGCTCAGAGTAGAGGGGAAAGCAGGGTCAAAAGGAATACTGAAGGAGGAAGGCCTTTAGAAGAATCGCCCAGAGGAAATGGAGGTCAAAGTGTGAATCTCCCTCCACTTTTAGCAGCCCATTTAGGGAGAGGCGAGAATGGGAAACCTTTTCAATCTTCTCTGACTTCCGCTTACGGAGGTCAGGCACTTCTAAATAACATAGGAAGGAATCTCCCTTCTAACGGTACATTCCTCTCACACTGTGCTCAGCCTTTCATACCTGCTAGCTTGAGTATGCCTAACGGGTTCATGCCTACTCACATTCACCCTTATCAACAACCTACGAGTTTTGTTAACGAGTAGCACTTAAGCTTCCCCACGCAAACTCCACTGAGAAACCTCTTTATGGGGGGAATTCCTGCCTATCTCCCATAGGAGGGGCACTCACCATAGACCTTCACAAATAGTAATATGCCTTCCCATAATGGTTTCACGTAACCCGCAAATATGCCTACAAACAGTTATCTTTTTTATACACAGCCTATGTATACATTCCCAAACGTGCCTGTGTATACCAACCCAAACCTGACAGGCGCTGTCTTGAACCCTGTGGGTTCGATAACACCTTTTGTGCGCTGGATAGAGGATTATCCTCTCCCAGATAGACTGAAAATGCCTTCCCATGTCGGTTATTATGATGGGAAAGGAGACCCATATAACTTCCTGTACCTTTTCAAAGGAGCTATACGGATGCAAAAATGGTTAATGCCAGTAGCCTACCATATGTTCACATATACCCTTAAAGACTCCGCCATAATATGGTGGAACAGTCAGAAAGCAGGTAGTATTCTCGATTACAAAGATTTCAAGGCAACATTCCGATCGTATTTTAGCCAACAAAAGAAGTTTACGAAGACGTATTTAGCTGTCCACAACATCAAACAAAGGGAAGGAGAAAGCACTCGAGCCTTCATCACCAGATATACAGATGATACCTTGCTTGAGAACAACGAATCTTGGGTTTTGTTCATGGCTTGAGAACAAGGAGTTTGGTCGAGCATCTCTCCACAGACCTTCCATCCACTTACAAAGGTCTAATGAAGGAGACTTACACATGGGTTGAAGCAAGAGAGGTAGCCACTAATGGTGCCTCAAGCGACCGAAGAGACAGTTTCAAAAGGTCAAAGAAAAGTTCCTGGGATAATAACAGAGGACAGAAAAACAAAGACAGATTCTCCCCCTACTAGGGACCTAATCATGGTTTGCTTCCCAGTCTGTCTAAAAGTCTGAAGGAAATTCTCGCTACGGAGAAGGCTGCAAGAAGCTTCAAGCCACCTCCAAAGATGGTCAAAAGTAAGCGATCGCGAGATATGTCCAAGTACTGTCACTTCCATGAAGATTACAGACACGATACCAATGATTGTAGACACCTCAGAACTCAGATTCAAGAGGCTGTAAACTCGGGACAACTTTTGCACCTCATGAAAGGAATAAAAAAGGAAAGAACAAAGTCATCTGACACCCCACGAGGAGAAAGTAAAAAGGATAAAGGCACCGCACCCGTTGAATCACCCATACTTATGGTAAGTCGAGAAGCCCATATCGTAAAAAGCCTTACACAAGAGAATACAGACTACGGAGGAAAGGAAATTATATTTCCTCCAGTAGCAAAGGTGAATAATGCACCAGTCATTATAGAGGCTAAGATATTGGAAGAAAGGTGGAGCGAGTATACATGGATAGCGGAAGCTCATGTGAGATTATCTACGAGCATTGCTTTGAGAAACTGAATCCTACCATCAAAGCCACTGAAGTGGACGTGAAGACCCCTCTAGTAGGGTTCTCAGGAGAATGTTCTTGGTCCATTGGTGAAGTTCCGTTAGAGATCACAATAAGAGACGCCCCCCCTCTCAAGGACAGAAACTCTTAACTTTGTTATTGTAAGGTCCGACTCCTCACACAATATGCTGTTAGGAAGAACAGCGATGCAAAGGATGGGAATTGTAGTCTCAACGATTTACGGAGCCATTAAATTTCATACCAAAAAAGGAATCAAAACTGTACTTTCGGCAGACGAAACTAATGAAGGAACGAAGAGG
Source organism: Tanacetum coccineum (assembly GCA_026074375.1). Classification (NCBI taxonomy): domain Eukaryota; kingdom Viridiplantae; phylum Streptophyta; class Magnoliopsida; order Asterales; family Asteraceae; genus Tanacetum; species Tanacetum coccineum. The sequence goes on from BQNB010068900.1 coordinate 20,163, forward strand.
ACCAGAAAGATACTTGCCACAAACGAGGAAAGGGTCCTTAGTTGCGTCAACGCTGAGGAAAAAATTATTGTAAACGACAAGTATCCTGACTAAACGGTGACCATCGGAAAGCAGCTACCTGAACATTTCAAAAAAGAGTTACAAGACCTCTTAAAGTCAAACGCAGACGTCATTGCATGGACACACGCTAATATAACAGGGATTCTGAGAACCATAATGGTTGAAGGAAAACCTTTCAGCACGGAACATAAGCTGAATGAGTACAGCCATGTTAAGCCAATAAAGCAGAATAAGAGAGGTCTAGGTCCAGATCGCAACATGGAAGCCTGTAAAGAAACAGAAGAACTTACAAAAGCAGGGATACTATGAAAGGTCAAGAACCAAACATGGGTAGCCAACCCTGTTATGGTAAAAAAGAGTGATGGAGGATGGAGAATGTGTGTGGATTTCACATACATAAACAAGGCATGTCCCAAAGATTGCTATCCACTACCAGAGATCGATTGGAAAATAGAATCCCTTTCAGGGTTCCGTTTGAAGTGCTTCCTAGACGCCTACAAGGGTTACCATCAAATCCAAATGGCAGAAGAAGACGAAGACAAAACAACCTTCTACGAGGGAGAAGGAGTCTTTTGCTACAAGACGATGCCGTTTGGTCTTAAAAATGCAGGGGCAACACACCAAAGGTTAGTGGACAAGGTCTTCAGTCACCAAATTGGAAGAAACCTTGAGGCTTACGTAGATGACATGGTCATCAAAAGTACTTCTAAAAAAGAAATGTTAAAAGATATACAATAAACCTTCGAAAGGTTTCGATCGATCAACATGAAGCTAAGCCCGAAGAAATGCTTTTTCGGTGTTGAAGAGGGCCCTTTTTTAGGACACCTCATCACTAAGCATGGCATAAAAGCTAATCCTTCAAAGGTTAACCTCGATCAGCCAAGAACATTAAAAGACATACAAAGTCTCAACTGGAAGCTAGCAGCCGTCAGCTGGTTTTTATCGAAAGGTGCGGAAAGATCCCTGGCTTTCTTTAAAGTACTCAAAGGGTGCAAAGATAAAAAGAACATACCGTGGATAACCAAAGCCAACGAAGCACTAAAAAATGAAGAAACTCGTTCAAGCCTTACCAACACTCACTGCACCAAGGGTTGGAGAAAGTATAAGTGCTGTGCTTGCCGTAAAGAGGAATGAAGGATGAACCCCTACTTATTTCGTAAGCAGGGTCCTACAAGGAGCCAAACTCAACTAACATGCCTTGGAGAAGCTTGCACTGGCCTTGGTTCACGCAGCAAGAAGACTCTGAAGATACTTTCAGGCCCACACGATAACAGTTCTCACAAACACACCCATTACTAATCAGATTAGAAGTTGGTTTGTTTGTTCAGTGTAATGATTACTTATCTCAAAGAGGCATATCAATCTTAGACTTAGGCGGGACTTCATCCCATGACCTAGACACATTAATTCTATCACAATTAAAGCATCCGCATAAAGCATCCTTATTTGCTGATTATAATCTATCTTAGGGATAAAGGCAATGGTGATCTTGTTAAACCCTAGCTCAAAGAGACTTTACCCACTTATTGCTTAATGGCAATTCATACTCTAGTAGTCCACTTGTCCAACTATCCAATGGAATTAGAACATTATTTGTTGAATTATCTAGACTCGCCTATTAGTCAACATGTTCAATAAACCATTGGCAATATCCAATTAACTAGTTAAGCCCGAAGCGTATCCTAGACACAGATTTAGCAGGACAATATTTGTGATCCTATGATTCTAGATGTATAAATCAGTATATGGAGAGCTATCTTGGAATCTATATCACTTGGTCTGTATCACTAGATCCAGTTAAATGATAGGTCACATACTTAAACACGTAAACAAGTATTAATTGATAAACATAAACAAGCATTCAAGGATAAATTAAGTAATCGAGATATAAACAAATCCAAACATTCAGATCTTCATAATAATGGCTAATACCCGAAAGGTATTAGCCTTTAGACATCATAATTAATACAAGAGTAATTGTTTTAGCCAAGGTAAACTAACCGAGTTAACGAATGATACAAAAAACTGAACGATTAAAAAAGTATAAGAAATTTGACATTGTCTTCTATGGATTAGAATGCGTTAAAAGACCTTTTCTGCTTTTCGTCTCTTCTGAAAATTGACTTTTATGGTTTAGGTTTCGAGAATATGATTTAGCACACTTAAAACTCATTCTTAAGTTTTGTATTTATAGAGTCTGGAAGTCGGTTGGATATGACGTATCCAAAGGATTAGAGACGGCGTATTAGAGTTTCTTGGAGTAGGGAAAAAACTATATTAGCCATTACTAATCCAATTAGAAGTTGGTTTGTTTATTTAGTGCAACAATTACTTATCTCAAAGAGGCATATCACTCTTAGACTTAGGCGGGACTTCATCCCAAGACCTAAACATATTAATTCTGTCACAATTAAAGCATCCGCATAAAGCATCCTTATTTGCTGATTATAATCTATCTTAGGGATAAATGCAATGGTGATCTTGTTAAACCCTAGCTCAAAGAGACTTTACCCACTTATTGCTTAATGGCAATTCATACTCTAGTAGTCCACTTGTCCAACTATCCAATGGAATTAGAACATTATTTTTTAAATTATCTAGACTCGCCTACTAGTCAACATGTTCAATAAACCATTGGCAATATCCAATTCACTAGTTAAGCCCGAAGCGTATCCTAGACACAGATTTAGCAGGACAATATTTGTGATCCTATGATTCTAGATGTATAAATCAGTATATTGAGAGCTATCTTGGCATCTATATCACTTGGTCTGTATCACTAGATCCAGTTAAATGATAGGTCACATACTTAAACACGTAAACAAGTATTAATTGATAAACATAAACAAGCATTCAAGGATAAATTAAGTAATCGAGATATAAACAAATCCAAACATTCAGATCTTCATAATAATGGCTAATACCCAAAGGGTATTAGCCTTCAGACATCATAATTAATACAAGAGTAATTGTTTTAGCCAAGGTAAACTAACCGAGTTAACGAATGATACAAAAAACTAAACGATTACAAAAGTATAAGAAATTAGACATTGTCTTCTATGGATTAGAATGCGTTAGAAGACCTTTTCTGCTTTTCGTCTCTTCTGAAAATTGACTTTTATGGTTTAGGTTTCGAGAATATGATTTAGCACACTTAAAACTCATTCTTGAGTTTTGTATTTATAGAGTCTGGAAGTCGGTTCGATACGACGTATCCAAAGGATTAGAGACGGCGTATTAGAGTTTCTTGGAGTAAGGACCACGCTTGATATCTTCCAAAATATTTTATTACTATATTTCCAATACGGCGTATTGGTCTTCACTAGATACGACGTATTGAGCATGTTTCCTTCATGGTCTTTGGTGAGTGCAGGCACGGATACGCTGTATCTTCCTTGATGGATACGGCATATTGGTTGTCAGAATCATTAATCTTTAAAATATCTTCGTTTAAGCTCCAGAATGTGCGCCTTTTGCTAATATTCACCAACTACTCCATAATTACTGCAATTCTCATATATAAACGATTAAGTAACAATTCTTTGCAATAATTATACAAAATAGGCTAAATACATGGGATAAATGATGCTATAAAATAGACGTTATCTGTTGTCATCAAATATCCTCTCACTTGAATCCTACTTGTCCTCAAGTAGCCTTTAGAAGTTTATAAAAATGTATCCCTAAGGATATTTTCCATTAAAGCATTTATTTGATCTATTACAAGTATACAACCAAACACCTCACAAAATAGATGAAAACACTCAAATCACTCAACTAATCTATGTGGTAACATGTAACTAATTTGCTTAATTACTCGGTCATGACGAGTATTCTATCATAAGCTTGGCAAGGATACACATCTCCACCGCTAAAGCTAAGGAGTAACAAGTTTATAAAGGTAAATATGGGTGTGTATGAGAAGGCTTAGGGTTGATTACTCTAACTAATCTTTATCGATACCAATATTCTAGGAGGGCGACAAAGACCACACATACACACCCGTAACGATGGGATAGACACATGTGACTGCTCACTCCCACCTCGAATAAGCTAAAGAGTAGGAATAGTATAGTAATATAGGGTATGGATCTTCTAACTTTAACTAATAGTAATAAACCAACAAGGCAGATGAGACATGCATACATGGCCGTAACGACAGAATAGACATGCACGCTCGATCACATCTTTAATCGCGTAAAACCTATGGTTAATGATTAGGAAAGGGAATTAAATTGTTGTTAAATAAAATTACGAAACAAATAGATTAAGTCTAAAATACAAGTTGCTTGATACTTTTTCCCGACCGTTACCATGACAAAGACACAACTATTTACAACATCTTGATCATAGATCAAAAACAACAACCTAAGTTGGCGTTCATGTAACAGTCAACTTCCCAATCATCCCATACTTTACATACTTTACAAGGCAAGTGGTGATATCTTCTACTTTTTACAATACTCTACATCGTCAATTTGTATCAACGAATAATCGATCCTTCGTGTAATTCCTTCGGTAGTTGCGAAACGATTATCTTCAAACTTTTCCTTCTCTTGCGATTTTTCTAATTTTTTTTTTGTTTTTTTCTAACACTATACTATGAAACTCGGTGTAGTTTCACCATCTTCACAATTATAATAACTCCGGGTAATTCCTTCGGTAATTCTTCGTTCTTTGGACGTACCATTAATTGCGATGGTAGTAAAAATACATGAGTTTTGACTATAATATATATTCCCATTTGCA
>BQNB010068901.1:0-27280 GCA_026074375.1 Tanacetum coccineum
TACGAGATGAGCAGCGTGGTGGAGTAAGGTCAATCAAAAAAAGTCTTAGAAGGTTGTGGAGAAACATGAAGAAGTGAGCTGTGAGGGATATTACTTTATGACATTATTATCTATATTATTTACCAATTTATTATGCTTAGGTATTCAAACTTATGCTACTTATTAGTAACTTAGTACGGGCAACATTACTTGCGTTGGATGATCATTCAATTTTATCATCCTAAACCCATGCTTGCATGCACCTTGATACACTTTGGCTATTGTTATATTATGCATGCTTATAATATTGTCAATTTACCTACATGTGATTTCTTGATTGAGCTTAGAATGTTTAGTCTTGTAACCCTGATTGTTAAGTATTAGATGATTCATGGCAAATTGGAAATGACTACAAAAGGGAAAAATAGGAAACTGCATCTGTATAGGATTTACAGAAAATTAGGAAAACAGGAAAAATTTCCCGTCTCCAGAGAACGGCCCCCATAACTACTGGGCGGCCCCCTAATATATATGGGACCACCAGGTATTTATGGGACCGCCATCAGAATTCATGAAATTTTGACTCTGGCTCTTGATTTTCTGTGCAGTTGACTATTCTTTCTTAGACCTAGCTAAACCTTCTGCATTTTGCTAAACCACTTTTGGAATCCAAAAACACAACTCTCATGCTTTTTCACTTTAATCTTTTCCACCCAAATTAAATAAGTCATCCTCCCCACTTCTATCATCATCTTCATCATACCATTCTACCATGAATTCTACCAATGCTTCCTCATCTAACCCTTCCAAGAAAATCAAACTCACCATAATCCCTCCTAGACAACTATTTGTCAACATATTTAGTTATGAAGATATCACCACCACACCTTCTCTTACAACAACTTCTTCATCTTTAACTCCTCCAAATGCACCATCAAAAACCACATCCACTAATCAAACATCATCAAGTCAAGAGAACGCATCTTCTTCCTTTCACTCAAAACTTCAAATTTCACCACCATCTTCACATGAACCAATTTCTCCTCATCATTTGAACCCTTTGCTTGACAACATTTCAGATGTTCCTCCTAGACCTCTAAACCCTTAACCACTTCAAAGTCGTCCTTCTTTAGATATCACACTGTCTTTGTCACCAATCACTCCTCTTGATCACATTCATGACATTTATCACCACCTTCTCCACCATAACCACAACCACCTATCATGGGTCATCCTCTTTTTTACAACTATCATGACTATCATGGGTCAACTTGTATATGTTGTTCTCACAACCAAAACATTTTCTTCACTTTAAGAGATGAGATGAACATCATGTTTCCTCATCTTGAATATCTTCTCACTATCGCAATCACCTCACACTTTCCACCTCCACCTTGAAAAGTCTTCAAATGTTTTCATAAGGAAGATTAGTTGTTCCTAAAATCTTTTTCCTTTGTAAACCTAATTTCTCTAGTATATATAGAAGATATGGTCGTATAGTTTTCTGCCTGTGTCAAGGTGTTAAAAACATAGAAAAGTTTTCGTGTGTGTATGTGTGCTGTGTTCTAGGCGTCAGTCCTCTAAAGTGGGAGCTTAGAATTTGTGTGTTTTTAGCCCTCATGATCTTTGTTCACCTCTGTATATAGTTTAGATAACTCGTTCTAGAATTGATCATCTAGAATTGAGGCTTGTAGTAGTCATTATAGAGAAGATAATGATGAAAAACCTTGTTGAATAACTTTGTTCATTATGCTATTTCCGCTATGCATATATTCTATGTTCATTGTTATTATCCTAGATATAGATCTAAACAATCTGAGCTTATAACGATTCTTTAGTTTTCACAATTGGTATCAGAGCCACGGGGCTCTTGATCTAGGATCTACAAGGTTTTTTGATGTCGAATCTATGAAGGAAAAGAGGTACGAATTTTCTGTCTTAGTTATCATGTCGAATCTGGTGATTTTAGGTTTTTTTTTTTCTAAGCAACCCTAATTCAATAATAATAAGGATGTTTTGGTTATCAATTTGTTGTTGATCGGGTTTCGTGGACAACTAGATGGTGCTGATTGTGGTTCTTGGTTACATAATTCAAGAGTTCTTTGGAACTTATTCTGAAAATGAATCATTAGCAGTTGATGAGAATGATGAATTAGTGACAGTTTGGTGACAGAAAATGTCGCTAAAAGAGGCGTCGTAATGAGGGTTACTTAAAAAAAGTATTCTTTATACAGTCGTTATTTTGTTTTATACTGCTGCACTTCCTCATTTATAATATGTCAATGACGACACACAGTGACAGTTTATTGTTAGTACTGATGTCCTTGGTTAATACTGCTGGTTTGTGATTAGTACTGCTTCTAGTCTATTTTAATACTGCCAGTTATCATGGGTTCGTTAACACTGCTGCTAATGGTATTGATGTTTATGCTACATGTGTTTGGTTCTTGGTTAAGAGAAGAATTAGCAGGCATCAACATGTTTTAATTGACAAATGAAACTGCAGTTGAAAATTTTTGTTACTGCTGAATTAAGGGAAGAATAGTAATTGTTTTTTCTTTTTTTTTTTTACTGGCTATGAAGTTGGGTACTGCCAGCTTATACTTAGTAATGCTTATGAGTATTAGTACAATGTTTCCTTCATCATTAGTGCGCCCAGTTCATGTTATGCTGCTATCATAAAGGTTTATGCTGCAGTTTATTACTTAGTGCTGCTAGTATGATTTAATACTGTAGTATATTTTTACATGCTGCTAGTATTTACGTTTCTGATTGCTAGGGTATTTAAGCAGTTTCTTATTGTTCGATTAAAAGTAGTTACTACTGCTTGGGCTTAAAAGATACTACTGTAGATGTGTTCCATATTGGATAACACACACATGATTGGATCTCGGTTGGAACAGGATTTTAAATGTTATATGGCTAGTTTTGGATTTATTGTTTGAATTAGTTACGGAGATTATTGATTATCACTTATTTGAAGTTGAAGTGGAGTTTCACAGGTTTGTGTTCTTATCATATCTTAAACGGCTTACAATGTTTTGAGATAACTTGTTCGTGCATAGAAACGATGTGACGAAGACTTGTCAAAATCTAGCAAAGGTGTACGATTTCTCTTATGGTGCCCAATGTGTACATTTGCTATCACTTTGGTTATGTGTCTCATAGAAGATGAGGATTTTTGTCAAGAGGTTGCGATCTACTTATATTTCACAGATTTATTTATAAGTTCAAAGTCACGTGGATAGTACAAGATATAAGACACAAGTTTGGGTTATTCTACTTCTACATCAAGTTCGTTATACTTAGTTTTCTTCATCAGTAATCATTACATAGAGCCTACAAAATTGAAGATTCAAGAAATGGTTAACATATGGGTTTCAGGGGAAGCTTATTGTTAAAATGTTTAACCATTTACATGCATCATCGAGGTGAAGGTTTTTACTACTGCTAGTCATTATTACTACTACTAGTGTGAGTTTCTACTACTCAAGTTCATTTTTCTTATTGTGCTTAATGGTGGGTAATTTGAGGAGTTAGAAGGCTTGGATTAGAAGTGTGATATTGGTTTGTAGTGGTCAAGATCAAAGTTGCTTATATTCATATGTCCCCTATTTGATTATGACAAAAAGGGGAAGAAGATTTACAAAGAAGATGTGCAACTTACAGATCCTTGGTGGAATTGCATAGATCCTTATTCTTTCATATATATATTAGCTTCAGGGGAAGTTTGTGCTTATATGGTTTTGTCATTATCAACTAGGGGAAGATTGTTGGGAATTATATTTGAGTTGATAAGACAAAACATATGAAAGATGAAGGACTTAAAAGACAAAGGAGGAATTCTTCAAAAGATGGAAGATTTTGAAGATTCTAAAGATAAACTTAAATGTTAAAAAGATTTATTAATATCTTTATTTGTTCTTATCCTTTGTAAACCTAATATCTCTAGTATATAAAGAGATATAGGTCGTATAGTTTTCTGTGTGTCAAGATGTAAAACACAAAAAAGTGTGTGTGTGTTCTAGGCGTCAAGTCCTCTAAGTGGACGCCTAGGATTTAGTTGGTTTAGCTTCAAGGATCTTTAATTCCTTGTTATAGTTTAGATAACACGTTCTACATTTGATCAAGGTAGAATTGGGGCTTGTAGTAGTCATGTATCATAGAAGATAATGATGAAACCTTGTTAGAATAACATTGATTTGTTCTTATTCCGTTGCATGTTATTATCTTTGTTATTCACCCTAGATATATATCTAAACAATCTGAGCTTACAATGATCTTTAGGTTTTCACATTTTGGAACTCATAATACTTCTTAGGGACTTAGAAGGAGCAAGAAGCTAAAATATGGAGCTTTAAGTCTGTACATAGGCAATGGGATGCGTGCAGCCGTTGAAGCTATCAAAAGTTTTGATTTAATTCTTCCTAGCGGTTTAATAATTGTATTAGACGACTATCATTTTTCACCTACTGTTACTAGGGGTGTTGTTTTAATTTCTTGTTTGGTTAAGAACGGTTATATTCATACATTTACGAATTATGGTATTTCTATTTCCAAAGATAATGTATTTTATTCAATGCAATTCCACGTGATGATATTTATGAAATAGATATGCATAATCTTTATCCAAATGTTAGTTCTAATTATAATGTGCTGGCTATGAAGTTAGTACTGCCAGCTTTATACTTAGTACTGCTTATGAGTACTTAAAACTGTTCTTCATACATTAGCACTTCCAGTTGTATGTTTATACTGCCAATGGCAAGTTAATACTGCTATCCTTATCTTTGAAGGTTAATGTTGTTGCTTATGAATTATTTATTGCTGCTTATGTAAGTTAGTGCTGCTAGGAGACATTAATACTGCTAAGTAACTGGTTAATGCTGCCAAATGAAGAGTTAATACTAATAGGTTTATGTTTAATGTTGTTGTTGGAAGCAGTGTTACATTTATATTGCTAGGGTTAGTAGTTGGTATTGCTTTGGGGCTCAATCTAAACTTAAAACTGCTCTTCATATTTTTAATACTGTTGGTTTATGGTGTTAGTACTGCTAGCGATAAGCAGTTACTACTGCTAGCCTTAAAGAATAACTTATAACTGCTAGCTTTAAAGCAGTAATAAGTTTGTACTGCTAGCTTTGAAAAGCAGATTGGTTAATATTGCTTGGGCTTTATGGATTTAATACTGCTAGCCTTATGCGATAACAGATAACACACATGGTTTGGATATGCTTCGTTTAAAGGGAAGACAACAGATTAGGATTTATTTTAAATGTTCTTAAACATTTAAAAGGCTTGTATTTTATTGGTTTAATTGATTATGAAGAGGATTGTTTATCACTTATTTGGAGTTGAAGTAGAGTTTCACAGGTTTATGTTTTATCATATCTCAAATGGCTTACAACATTTGGAGGTAACTTGTTTGTGCTTATACGGTGTTAATGAAGACTTGACAAATCTAGCAAAGGTGTGTGATTTTTATTATGGTGCTCAATGCTCACATTTGCTATCACTTTGGTTATGTGTCTCATAGAAGATGAGGATTTTGTCAAGAGGTTGCAATCTACTTATATTTCACAGATTTATTTATAAGTTCGAAGTCACGTGGATAGTAACTAGACTTAGACCACAAGTTTGAGTTATTCTTCTTCAGCATCAAGTTCATTATATATAATTTTCTTCATCAGTAATCATTACATAGAGCCTACAGAATTGAAGATTCAAGAAATGGTTAACATATGGGTTTCAAGGGAAGCTTAATGTTAAAATGTTTAACCATTTATATGCTACATGAGGTGAAGGTTTTTACTACTTCTATTCATTATTACTACTGCTAGTGTGAGTTTCTACTACTCAAGTTAATTTTTCTTATTGTGCGTAATGGTGGGTAATTTGAGGAGTTAGAAGGCTTGGATTAGAAGTGTGATATTGGTTTGTGGTTGTCGAAATCAAAGTTGCATACTTTAGGGTCCCTATTTGATTATTGGCAAAAAGGGGAAGAAGGTTTACAAAGGAAGTGTGCAACTTACTGTATCTTTGTGGAATGTCCTTATTCTTTCAGATTATATTAGCTTCAGGGGAAGTTCGGCTTATTTTGGTTGTGTCAGTATCAACTAGGGACAGAGTGTTGGGGAATTATATTTGGTTGATAAGACAAAAACATATGAAAGATGAAGGGACTTAAGGAAAGGAAAGATTTCTTCAAAAGTGGAAAGATTTTGAATATTTGAAGAAAAACTTAAATGTTAAAAAGATTTATTAATATCTTTATTTGTTCTTATCCTTTGTAAACCTAATATCTCTACTATATAAAGAGATATAGGTCGTATAGTCTTCTGTGTGTCAAAGATGTAAACATCAAAAAAGTGTGTGTGTGTCTAGGCGTCAAGTCCTCTAAGTGGACGCCTATGGTTTGTGTGAAAAGCCATTAAAGAAGAAAGATTAAATAGAACTTGATGAAGAGCTTGCAAGAGAGATTAAAGCTGAAGAGCAAGCAGAGTTAGAAAGAATTCAAAAAGAGAAAGCTGCACAAGAAGAAGCTAGCAGTAGCAAACTATATTTATGAAGGAATGGACGAATGAGCAAGCGTGAATGGAGGCAGATTATAAGTTAGCTGCAAATTTACAGAAAAATGAAAGAGAAACCATTTTCATTGAAGAAAAATCAAGAAGGCTGGCAGAACTTATTAGAGAAAGAAAGAAGTTCTTTGCAGCACAAAGAGCAAAAGCTATAAGGAATAAACCGTTCCACTAAACTCTAGAAGAAATCAGATGATACAGTATCTAAAAACATGGCAGGCTTACTACCTTGATGTTAAAGGATAAAGCTTTTGATGAAGTTCAGAAGCTTTTTGAAAAGCATATGAAGTGGATAAATAGCTTTGTTCCCATAGAATAAGGTCTTCCTTCTGAAAAGGTACAAAAGGAAGTAAGTAGTGAAAAGAAAGCTGAAGGCGGCAGCAAAAAGAAATCAATTAGTAGGAAAAGGGCAAAGGATATAAGCAAGAATAAGAATATTCCAAAGGACAAAGAGTGGAGGATGATAAAGGAGAAGAAAGCTTAAGACTGCTTTGAGCTTGCTAAAGAAGAGAAATTAGAAATCTATGCTATACCTTAGCTACCAAAGTACAGTTGTAGGTTTTATGAGATTCACACAAGAGGTAAGCCAGGGTATTATGAAATATTTAGAGCTGATGGAAGTTTAAAGCTATACCATGTGTTCAACCAACTACTTAGTGAATTTGACAAAGAAGACTTACTAAATTTGTGGAAGGTAGTTAAAGCTAAGTATGGGGATAACAGGCCAGAGGAAGATTTTGAAAGGGTGTTATGGGGTGATTTAAGAGTAATGTTTGAACTTGATGTAAAAAGTAAAGTATGGAGATCTCTACAAGGATACAAGGTGACAGTTTGGAAGTTATATGATTCCTGTAGAGTGCACTTTATAAGGTTTAAACATTTACATGTCTTTATGTTGGTTGAAAAGAGATATCCCCTTACACCAATAACAATCACAAACACGCTGAACAAGAAGCTTCAAGTATATCAGCGGAATGAGATGGTTTATCAACTACTCAAGCTCATGGTAAAGCAGCAAAATGGTCAATGAAGTGTTTGGAAGCATCCTCCTTGTGATGGTAAAGACTTTGAATGAAACTTGAAGATTCAGAAGATGAACATCAAGTTTAGAGGAGGATTGTTGGGATTAAAAGGCTTCTTAAAGTTACTACTGCTCAGGTGAATGTTACTGCTGTTAAGCAATTACTCTAAGTAGTTAAGACTGTTAGTGGAAAGTTAATATTGTCAGTACAATGTTAGTACTGTTAGTGATCTTATTGAAATATATGCTAAGTAGTTAGTGCTATTAGTAGTAAAGTTAAGACTGCTAGTACACAGTTACTATTGTTAGTATATATTAATACTGCTAGTACGAAAGTTACTACTGCTTATGTTTATCAGTACTGCTGGTACAAAAGTTAATGTTGCCGGATTACTACTGCTAGAAGAGTTACTACTGTCAAAAGGATAAAGATAAGTATAGAGATAAGGATTGTTTGGAGAACAAGAATACTTACGAAGAGAAGTATTAGTTATTTGTGAAGAAGATATGTATAATGTATTTGTTTAAGAAATTACGTCTGCTTTTAGAAAAGATCATGATATCTTAGGAAAGTATTGTAAGCCTTGTAGGACTCCTTGGTGTATAAAAGGAGGTCCTAAGGCATAGAATTAGAATATACAAAAATCAGTCTTTCTTAGTTTTTTATAGCTTCAAGGTTGTAAACTCTAACACTGTCAAAGAGTGTTCGTATTAATATATTGGAGCTTATTGTTTTTGGTTGTATTTCTGTGTTTTAAACATTCATTACTGTTATTCTTCTTAGTGCTATAAACTAGATTCCGCATAGTTTATATCATACACTCAAAGTTTCAATCTTAGTACATTTGGATTTATCCAAGGATACTAAACCTTACATGAAGCTAAGGAGTTTAAGATCTGTTCATTGGGATCAACCGCATAGGTTTGACTTAGATTAGAATTAACCTAGATTAGATAACCAAAATATTAATAAATTAAGAGATTTAACCTCACTTCAAGTGTTCGACGCGCTACTTGCCACGAATCTACCACCAAATAGGTACACTGCCTGTTAAAGTGTTATTTTTGGTTAAGTTAGCAAAATATAAATTTAAAACTTGAATCATAAAAATATACACCGCACAACGACACATCAAGTTTTTGGCGCTACTGCTAGGGAGTAAGAATTTAAACTTGATTTTTCTTTTATATTTTGATTATTAGATTAGATCTAACCCTTAGGATTAGTGTAGTTTAGAGTAGTTTATATTCCTACTTGTTTGCTTACTCTGTTTGTGTGATACGGCGTATTCAGTTAACTGAATACAACGTATTGATTATTTAACAGTTTTTCTGGCAAGTTCATTTCAGGATGGACGATCCGAACATTACTATAGAGGAATACATCATGCTCGAGGAAGATAAAGCTCGAAAATGTGGGAAAGTGTTTAACTGGGAAACTAATAAGTATGGTAGAATCTGGCATGATTAAGACATTCACGCCCTCAGATCCGTTGAAAACAAATTCCCAGCTATAGCCTTTAATAATAGTTTGAAATCAGGTGAAACACTATCTTGTGAACCCGCGGTAAGTTCTCTTAACGATGAAATTGATTTTAAAATTTCATTTGACGATTCCGATGATGAAGATTACACGGTAATTTTTTGACAAAAAATCATTTTCTTACAAAATACTTTCGGTCAATAATATGAAAACGAATTCGGAAAATGATAATGGAAAAGTCAATATGCCTTCATTTCCATCACCTGAGCCTACGGTCAGTTGTTTTCATGATTTAGACTTCTTCAAAGATTTCGAGAATGAATTTCCAGCCATTGTTTACAATGATGCTCTGACTTCTAAATCGGATTTATTAACTGAACCTATTTTAAGCCCTCAATATATCAATGAATTTGATTTAAATGATGAAACATCATTTTTTGAATATGATGAATAGGAACAAAACTTTTTGTACTTTAATGATCTATTCCCCTTCAACATAATACATTGATGATTTAAAGTCGGAAAAAGACAATGATGATAATGAGATCGATATAATACAATCTTCGGGGGGTAACATGAATACACAAGGGTCAAAAATGCTTTTGGAAACAAGTCACGATAAAATCAATAAAACTTTTAAAATGGGAAGTTTTATAATGGAATTAAATGTAAATATCGTGATTTGGAATTATTACGTCAACGGAATGCTATTCTATCTTATTATGAATTTGTATGTGCCGTTTGGCATTCCGTTCGACCCTAAGCGGTATTATAAGGATGGTGTTTATACAAGAATGTTGCGGAGGCCAAGGTACGTTTTCTTTACTTTTTAAATTAGGAAAATTGGTCTCCAAGAACGGATATGGCGTAATAGGTTAAAACCTATACGGCGTATCCTTATTTTTAGCACAGTCTATAAAGCGTATTCGTTAAACGAATACAGCGTATTCGACACATGTATCAATACGGCGTATCCTGGGGTATGGATATGGCGTATCGACTTCCTGTACAGTTTTAGGTATTTATTTAGAGTCTAACCAAACGAATATACGGAGATAGAATTGCATTTGTTTTCTGAGAATTTACACAACACCTCGTGAAAGTAATATCGACGAATATTGGTAGAGAATTTATAAATCTGGAGATCTTGAAGTGTTGGAGTCTTGAAACTTCAAGACGGTTATTCAACACATAATCATGCTCATAAACTCAACTTGGATAATCTACCAAGCAAAATATCAAGGGAGTTTCTCATTCTAATTCTTTTAAATTCCCGTTTTTAATGTTTTATCTATACAACGAGGACGTTGTATAACTCAAGTGGGGGATGGAATTAGAATGTTTACTTGTCCTATTTTTCACACTAAAATGCTTAAATTATTCTCAAATTAAAAAAAATTAAGCATACTTTTGTGCAATTACTTGATACATAACCCACAAATAATAACCCTTGTTAGATATTGTAAGAATTTAACCTTACCCATTTCCAAATGTTTACCCAAATTCTACAAAATATAATTGTGCCGGTGATTTAGTAGCCTTTAGAACTTGGCTTGGTATATCACTCGAGACCGCAATGATGAGTACTATAGATTTAGATGGAGTAACTTGTTTAAATTGGTAAAATTTTAGGATTACACCCAAAACGCCTTTACATGTTGCTTATTAACTAACTACACCGGTTAGTTAACCCCTGTATAAACCCTTTGTTTACTCTCATTTTAAGAGTAAGATACCCCTAGAACAACCCGTAGAGTCAATCCTTTAGGAAATACACCAATTATCTGTTTCATTACACCTTTACACCTTAGCCTACCCTGTTAGATTAAGTTTATTTTACAGTTGCTAGTTGCTTAAAGTGTAAAGTTTGTATTTTCCGAGTCTTGTGTCCAAATTCTCTATCTTTGGTATGGTTGAAAGAATTTGCACATTGCAAATGGGAATGTATATTATAGTCAAAACTCATGTATTTTTACTACCATCACAATTAATGGTACGTCCGAAGAACGAAGAATTACCGAAGGAATTATCCAGAATTATTATGATCGTGAAGATGGTGAAACTTCTCCAATTTTCGTATATAGTTAGATGTTTAAAAAAAACCAAAAATTTTTGAAAAATCGCAACAAAAAAGAGAAGAAAAGTTTGAAGATAATCGTTTTGCAGCTACCGAAGGAATTACACGAAGGATCAATTATTCGTTGATACAAATCGACGGTGTAGAGTATTGTATAAAGTGGAAGATATCGCAACTTGCCTTGTAAAGTATGGGATGATTGGGAAGTTGACCGTTACGGGCATGCCAACTTAGGTTGTTGTTTTTGATCTATGATCAAGTCGTTGTAAATAGTTGTGTCTTTATCATGGTAACGGTAAGGAAAAAGTGTCTAGCAACTTGTATTTTAGACTTAATCTATTTGTTTCATAATTTTTATTTAACAACAATTTAATTCTATTTCCTAATCATTAACCATGGGTTTTACGCGAATGAGGATGTGATCGAGCGTGCATGTCTATTCCGTCGTTACGTCCATGTATGCATGTCTCAGCTGCCTTATTGGTTTATTACTATTGGTGAAAGTTAAAATATCCATACCCTATATTACTCTACTATTCCTACCCTTTGGCTTGTTCGAGGTGGGAGTGAGTAGTCACATGTGTCTATCCCGTTGTTATGGGTGTGTATGTGTGGTCTTTGTCGCCCTCTTAGAATATTGGTATCGATAAAGATTAATTAGAGTAATCAACCCTAAGCCTTATCATAAAAACCTATTTTACCTTTATAAACTTGTTACTCCTTAGCTTTAGCGGTGGAGATGTGTATCCTTGCCAAGCTTATGATAGAATACTCGTCACGACCGAGTAATTAGCGAATAGTTTAACATGTTATAGCCACATAAGAATTAGTTGTGTTGATTTGCGTGTTTTTCATCTTCCCTATTTAAAAGAGGGTGTTTGTTGTGTACTTGTAATAGATCAAATAACTTCCTTACGGAAAATATCCCTATAAGATACATTTTTGAAAACTTCTAAAGGCACTTATGCCCAGTATATACAATGGGGATATTTTGATGACATTAAATAACGTCTATTCTATAGCATCATTTGTCCCATGTAAATAACCCATTCTGTATAATTATTGCAAAGAATTGTTACTTAATCGTTTGTATTTGAGAATTGTAGTAATTACAGAGTACTTGTATGAATATAGCAAAAAAGCGTGCATTCTGAGCTTAAATGAAAGAAATTTGAAGATTACGTTCTGACAACAAATACTCCGAATCTCATAAGGAAGATAAAGGCTTATAATGGCCCAAACTCACCAAAGACCCCAGCAGGAACATGATCAATACGTCTAATCCAGAGAAGACCGAATAACGCCTATTGGAGATATATATATGTGAATATTCTTGTAGATATCAAACGTGGTCCCTACTCCAAGAAACACCTAATACACCGTATCCAAGACATTGGATACGCCGTATCGACACCGACTCTAGACCTTATAAATAGAAAACTCAAAAATGAGTTTTAAGTGTGCTAAATCATATTCTCGATACCTAAACTAAAAAAGTCGATTTTCAGAGGAAAAAAGAGCAGAAGAGGTCTTGCAACGCATTCCAATCCATAGGAGACAACTTTAATTACTTAAACATTTGTAATCTTTTCAGTTTTTGGTATCATTCGTTAACTCGGTTAATTTACCTTGGCTAAAACAATTACTCTTGTATTAATTATGATGTTTGAAGGCTAAATACCTCTGAGTATTAGCCATTATTATGAAGATCTGAATGTTTGGTTTTGTTTATATCTTGATTGCTTGATTTATCATTGTATGCTTGTTTATGTTTATCAATTTATAATTGTTTACATGATTTTGTATGTGGCCTATCATTTAACTGGATCTAGTGATACGAACCAAGTAATCTAGATGTCGGGATAGCTCTCCATATAGTAATTTATACATCTAGAATCATAGGATCACAAATATTGTCCTTCTAAATTCGTGTTATGATACGCTGCTGGCTTCACTAGATATTGGATATTGCCATTGGTTTATTGAACAAGTTGACTAGCAGGTGAACATAGATAATTCAACAAATAACGTTCTGATTCCATTGGATAGTTGAACAAGTAGACCACTAGAGTATAAATTACCATTAAGTAGTAAGAGGGTAAAGTCTCTATGAGAGCTAGGTTTAACAAGAACACCAGTGCTTTAATATCCCCTGAAGATTGATTATAATCAACAAATAATGATGCTTAATGCAGAAGCTTTAATTAGACAGAATTAATGTGTCTAGGTCTTAGGATAAAGTCCCGCCTAAGTCTAAGAATGATATGCCACCTCGAGATAAGTAATCATTGCACTGAATAAACAAACCAACTTCTAATTCGAAATAAGATGGGCTAATACCGTTTTCTATCAAAACCTTTGACGCTCTTTAATCATCTGATTAATTACTCTGGTTAATTGATCTTGAAATTGATTGTTGTAACACCTCCAAATAGGGTCGCGAGCGGAATATGGGTCCGGGCCGTTGTTACTTCAATGAATCAACAACACAAGAGATAGAAATATAACGAACGAAAAATCGTTAGAAAACGATACCATGGATTTTAACAAAGTCATTGTTTACCAAAACCCCTTAAGCTTAACTTAGATCACATAAATCAAATACAAAGAATTTTCATCCCATAACAGATAACAAAATGAAATGCGACAAAATCTTTAATGCAAGACATCCAAATCAAAACCACGCAATGTATCCACCACCCTTGATTTTGCTATTGACCCCTGAAAAAACAAAGCTTAAAACGTCACAATATGTGGTGAATCTATAGGTTTGATAAATCATATATTTGTAGGACCACAAAATTCCCCAGCTGTATGAGTAATGCAACAGATGCATATATCATATAAATGTAATTACGTTGCTCTAAGCTCAATGACACTGAGATCTCGACGTTAAAGAAAACCAATTAATGGCCTACAATGCCCACGTGGTGATGTTCTAACCCGCACCACCCTAATAAAGGACATGGTATAAGGCGTTCGTAGTCCAGTGATAGCTAATCACCCGAACGGGGTTGTCAAACCCAATAGATCTATTAATAACATTCGCGCTCACAATTAACAGTTCATGATAATGGGCTCAGATATGGGTTATCGCTACTTAGGCAACACGTAATCATAAACAAGAAACTTAACCACTTGTGTCCAATTGTAAAGCATTGCATGTTTTCACCACAAAAAACTAGTAAAAACAAAAAGTATGTAGAAACTGGGCTATGAACTCACCTTTAGTGAGTAATGCCAAGTGTATCACAAATAATGCGCCACGCGAATCGATCAAATGCAACCTAATTAAATTAAGGTCGTATAAGTACCGAGTACTTACTCCTAACAACATGAATATAAGCTAATAGTTGTAACATCGTAACTATCGATTCGGACGCTATCATAATTACAGAGGTCATGACATGACGTTCGAGAGTTAGGACACTTTAAATCGTAAATCCACAACTCGTCAAGACGCCATCCGAAGATGATCATTATGAAACTCCCCTAGTAATGATAGTACTTTGAAAACCACAAAACATTCCTATATAGCTCCAATCACCACTAGATGGTTTTTGGTCAAATTAAATTAATACGCTAAAACGATTAATAATTACAGTTTAGATAAAAACTGGCTAACTTTTGGCGTTTTAAGCCCGATTCACGCTTTCGTTATGTCCATCTTTTCGTATTAAGACGTGTTTATGATTATTTACATTACATAATTTTATCCCCTGATAACAGTAACTTTACTGTTCAAGACAAGACATGATTTTATATAAAATTCGTATTTGTCCGTCGTAAAACCCGTAAATTCGTATTTTATTCGTTTTATAGCTCCTTTTTTAATGATTCTTTCGAGGGAACGTACTCCGTATTTGGAAAATTCTATATTTTAATGAGGTTTACAAAAATATAACTTTCTGTAAAAATATAACTTTCTGTCATGAATAGTAACTTTTATAAAAATAGTTTTATAAAAGTATTAATTGTCGTAAACTCGCGAAATTCATAACTCATTCGTTATTAATTGAAAAATTACGATTCTTATCATTTTGGAATCCTAAAAATATGTATTATTTGTTAAAAATATTAACCCTTGCTGTTTATAATTTTTATAAAAATGTTTTTATAAAAATTTACTTACGACTTCGTTTATTAACGTATAACTCGTTTTTAACGTAACTTTTTCGTTATTAATCCGTTTAACAAGTTTCTTACTTTTTCGGAATCGTCGTGAAATGTATTATCTTATAAAAATATAAAATGAGTATGTAAAAATTCGAATTTGGGACAGAATGTTTATGCTTGTTTGTTAAGTCCATTTTTGATCTTTTCTTTATATTTTACCACAAGTCTCATATATCTTGTATATTATATATCATCCTTATATTATCACTTACTTGTCCATAATAGTCCTTATGTGTCCAAGTTACCAAGGTTAACAAATCAATGATAATACTTAAAATTATAACTTTACTTAAGAAATCTCTAATTTACTAGTTTTGTCAATAATCATTTTTATACATAACCAAATGGGTACAAGTGTATTTCTTTCCATATGACCTTATTTTAGTGTTCTATTAACATGATTAAAAGTCCATAATCAATATTAACATGTCTTATGTATTTCTTTAAGTTGAAACATATTATGAAGTTATGAAAACCCTAATTAATCCATAATCATGTTTACACCAAAACCATATGATACAACATTTTCTCATCCTTTTTAACATGATGTAAGTAATAACACAATATATATATAAGTGTGTAAAATGATCATTTCAAGTATATACTTCATTTTCATGAATAAAACCTAAATGGTGATTTAAGCTAAATAGAAATATCATATGCATAATAATGAAAGTTATAGCAACATAAAGAGTTTAAATGGACCTTATGAGGTATGATGATGATGATGTACAAGTACTAAACCCTTGTTTAGCCACAAAAACCAAGCTTGCACTAATAAACCCTTACTTTCTTAATGGAAACCCTAACTTTCTTTTCTTTGAGAAATACTTGGAAATGGTGATTCAATGCTTGCAAATGCCTTAGTATATCTTAGAATAGGTGTATATAGAAGTGTATGGATTGTAGAAAAATTTGTATGGGTTTGGTTGGGAGGTGGTATTGAGCCGTGAGCTCTATAAGGCAAAAAGAGAGTGTTTTGTGAATTTTATCTAAGTGTAAAGTGTGTAGGAGTTACTTGCTAGCTATGTGTATGTATATAAGATGTATAATTGGTCAAGGGAACATAAAGCAAGTCCTAGGGATGGCCAAGGTCTTATTCTTTGGTCAAGGCATGGTAGGGATGGTGTATGTCCTCAAATAGTTGAGAACATCCCATGAAAACATGGAAATGTGTTCTCAACTTGCATTTCTTGTTCTTTTCTCTTTGAATCCGGTTTTAGATACATATGTATGATAATATTGAGTAAATTTTGGGTATTGGGTATAAACGTGGGTATTTGTTGAAGCGTAGAAAAGTTTTTGCGGTTCCGGGAGTGCCTAAACGCAATTTATCGCGAAACGTATACACTTTACGTATCCGATAAAAATAAAATGAACAAAGTTAATAATTATCCTCAAAATAATTATATAACCCTTGCTTGATGTAAACATTTAATTGTTTGATGCCCGTTTACATTGAACGCTAATTTTTGGCGTACGCGATTTAACTTAACGTTTACAATTTTAAGCAAACCCGTACAATTCAAAAAGGTACTTTGTGAATTTATTGATGTCGTCAATGACTTGAAAACACAGGGTGTTATAGACTTCCCCCGTTAAACGAGCCTTGTCCTCAAGGCTCACAATGCAGCACTTGACGACGGTGTGGTCTTGGTGAAGAGGTGTGGATATTTCTTCTTGAATTGGTCTTCACGCTCCCACGTATACTCAGGACCTCTCTTGGAGTTCCATCGAACTTTGACCAATGGGATCCGACTTCTCTTCAACCGTTTAACTTCTCGGTCCACTATTTCTACCGGTTCCTCAACAAAATGGAGTTTGTCGTCCAAATTAAGTCCATCCAACGGAACGGCTAAAGGTTCGTCGGCATGACACTTCTTCAGGTTAGATACATGAAACGTATTATGGACTCTGCTCAATTCTTCTGGAAGTTCAAGCTTGTAAGCAACTTCTCCAACCCTTTCTATCACCTTAAAAGGTCCAACATACCTAGGGTTCAACTTCCCCCGTTTGCCAAAACGTACGACCCCTTTCCAAGGCGAGACTTTAAGCATAACTTTATCCCCGACTTGGAATTCCATTGGTTTACGCTTCACTTTGCTCAAGGCTCAAACTCCCCCCCCCCCCCCCCCCCAGCACACAAACTTTGTTTAGACCCAAAAATGATATCATCAACATACACTTGAACCAACATGATATCCTTTTTGTTTCTTCCTAATGATAAAGTCTGTCATTAGTGCCCCTCATGTATCCATGCTTCTCTAAGAATGTGACAAAGTACGCATACCAAGCTTCTAGGGGTTTGGTGCAATCCATACAAAGCCTTTGACCACCTTGTACAACACCTTTGTAGGATTTCATGATCAACAAAAACCAGGAGGGAAGACCAATACGCCGTATTCAAGCTATGGAAATAAAATATTCTAGAAGATATCGAACATGGTCCCTACTTCAAGAAACCCCCCAATATGCCGTATCAAAGCCTTTTGATACACCGTATTGACCTTTTTCTAGACCTTATAAATAGAAAACTCAAAAACGAGTTTTAAGTGTACTAAATCATATTTTCGATACCTAAACCATAAAAGTTGATTTTCCGAGGAGAAGAAGAGCAGAAGAGGTCTTGCAACGCAATTAATTCTATAGGAAACAACTTGTAATCTTATATACTTTTGTAATCGTTTAGTTTTTGGTATCATTCGTTAACTCGGTTAGTTTACCTTGACTAAATTATTACTCTTGTATTGATTATGATGTTTGAAGGCTAATACCTTCGGGTATAAGCCATTATTATGAAGATCTGAATGTTTGGTTTGTTTATCTCGATTGCTTAATTTATCGTTGATTACTTATTTATGTTTATCAGCTTATACTTGTTTACGTGCTTTTGTATGCGACCTATCATTCAACTGGATCTTATGATACAGATCCAGTAATCTAGATGCTAGGATGGCTCTCCATAGAGTGATTTATACATCTAGACCAATAGTATCACAAATAATGACCTATCTTTGCCCTTAGATTGTAAGCTTAGTTGGACCGGCAGGTGACCCCAGGGATCAACGAGTACTTTCTTAATTAATTGGTAAAGACTTGGTTAGTGGACTACTAGTGTATGAATTGCCATTAAACAGTAAGTGGGTAGAGTCTCTATGAGCTAGGGTTTAACAAGATCACCATTGCTTTAATCCCTAATATAGATTATAATCAGCAAATAAGAATGCTTTATGCGGATGTGTTTAATTGTGACAGAATTCTACGTGTCTAGGTTTAACGAAGAAGTACCGCCTTAATCTTAAGAATGATATGCCGCCTCGAGATAAGTAATCATTGCACTAAATAAATAAACCAACGTTCTGATTGGATTAATAATGGTTAATACAGTTTTCTTATATTTGGCTAGACTGCTCTTTTATCTTCTGTTAATTTGCTTGCGTGTGTTTTAGTGTCTTAAGTTGATTCTAGTCACCACAAAACCCGTGCCAGTCTCTCAGGCTGAAAACCCCCTTATCTATTAGATTTAGGATTAACATAGATTTAACATAGGTTTAACATAGAATAGAATTAACTTAGTTTAGATAACCAAAATATCAATAAATTAAAAGATTGTTTCTCGCTCTTAGTGATCGACACCCTACTTACCATGAAACTACCACTGATCGGGTACGCTGCCCGTTAAAATGTTGTTTTTGGTTAAGTCGGCAAAATAAAAATTTAAAACTTGATACATAAATTACAACCACAAAACGACACATCAAGTTTTTGGCGCCGTTGTCAGGGAGTGAAAATTCAATCTTGATTTTTATTTGATATTTTGGTTTTTAACATTAGATTAGATCTAACCCTTAGGATTAGTGTAATTTAAATTAGTGTATATTTTTGTATATTCTGTATATTTGTCTTTAATTGTTTGCTTGTATATTTTCTTAGTTTAGTTGTTTGTGTGTTTAATTGTTTTCTCTAATACACTATTCTGGTCGATAAACCGATATGGCGTATCCATTTCCATTGGATACGACGTATCCAACCTTCTTATCGAATACAACGTATTCGTTCAAAAGATTAATACGGCGTATTCAGATCCATTGAATACGGTGTATTGATCATCTGATACAGTAACATATCTGGTTTTTTGCATTCGATTTTCGTATATCTGTGTTGTCTTTCTCCTGGGCCCATCCTATTGATTGTTTATCCCTTATTTTAGGTAGTGCATGACAAGAAGTTCAACTAAGGAACTATTTACGCCCTTTAAGGAACCGAAACGAGAATTTTGATCATCTAGGAAGCTTCTCAAGACACTAAGTCTTAACGAATCATGTAACACCCCCATTTTTACATATAACAGTGGAAGCTAATCTAGGGTATTACTTCATGGATACAACAATCATAATCATAGAAAACGACTCAAAAGAGACGTTTGTTCAAAGATACGTTATCATTCATTTAAAATCAGAGTTTTACAAAGGCAGGTCCCAAAATCTAGTTACATACAATGTGAATGATAACAAGTTTTAGCCATCTTCAAGTCCATGCCACTCCGTGCCATAAGTTGCTCAATTACTTGAGATAAACATGCTAAAAAGTCAACACAATGGTTGAGTGAAATTCATAGGTTTGAAATGTAATAGTTGAATACAAGTCATCATAAGTAATTGTTATAAAAGCAGTGTCATAGTAATGCGTTATAGTGTGGTATTGGGTTATGTTGTTATACACCCGTTATTTGTAATAATTGTAACGAATACAATTATCATGGAAAAATGGTAACATTATTATTGCCATTAGCACATGAATCCAAAGCCTTAGGATATGTTTGATACGTTATAGCCCCAACGGGTGCCTTTGACAAAATACCCGCAGTTATATTCTAATAGTGTGCAATTGGTTACCGGTATAACTGGGTATACCAACGGGGAGTCCAACCCAAATAGATCTATTCACAACATTCACTCTTACTCCGTAGAGTAATTAACGGTTCATGATATTGGGGACTTAAAGCAAAATAGTTACTTAGGCAATAATAATCTAGGATAGCATACAGAAATAATTGCTTTATGTTTTAGCATGTATCCCCTCCGCGGGTTTATAAAACATGTAATAAGTAAAAGCGAGGATATGAACTTCACCTAAATAGGTAGTTGTAATAAATTATCCAAATGAAGATGATGACCTTTTCACAATCTTAACAGGGAAGGTTGTTATAGCAAATGTTTAGTAAACAGTCACGTCACGCATCATGATGTAAAATCTGTCAAGTCTTAGGTAGATTGTACTCTAGAACTTGGTTAGTGAGTCTAATATTGTTTATAAGTTTGATTGGAATGTTGGAATTGATTGTATCACCATTCGGGCCTTCATATTCAGAGGTCATTCAGTAAACGTTTGAGGAGCTAGGGCACTTTAAATCGTAAACCCAACAACTCAGTCAGAACGTAATACCAAGATGAAACCCCTTAATATGAAGCTCCCTAGTATTGTGATACGATATAATTGGTTTTAAGCGTTTTGCTTGATAACTGGAAACGATAAGCACGTCAAGCGTTAATTAAAGTTATGTCTTATAATGTTTTGAACATATTTTTATACTTTTTCAAAATGTTACATTTTAGACCTTGAGAATGAAAAATGGTAAAATATACCCTTGGAGTTTTCACTTTTACGAGTTTGGTCCTTCTAGTTTAAAAGATGAAACAAAAGTAAACCTTTACTCTTAGAAGTGAACATAATAGGACCCTTTAGTTATAACTTTTGATAATAATGACATTTTTAGTCCTTATGTTATAGTTTCAGAAATGTTTACGTATTACGCCTTGCTGGCTTATATTTACAAAACCAAGTCCAAATTGCATACAAGCTTATTTACATTCTAAAAAGACATTTTCGGTTATAGCTTATTGATATAAAGCTAAATATGAAGGTTTATACTTAAACGTAAAGTTTGGATTAATGATTCGTTAAGTAGAATCCAAAACGGGCGAATTAGGGTTTTATAATGAAAAGCGTGGTTTTTAATTCAAATTCCTTCAATACTTGATAAGTGGTTTTAATAACATTATTTAAGAATGTTAGATACGATTATAACAAACATTTTATCATTATATCTTTTAGTTTTATGAAAAATATGTAAATTAGGGTTTGGGTGTATCGATTTTGGATCAAAATGGAAAATGAGCATGAATTGAGTTATAAAACTTTAATAAGAGTTTATTTAGAATCATATGAACATTATAAGAGTGTAGGAGCAGAAGTGGAACATCCAGAACCTGGTTTTGAGCTTATAGCTTGGAAACGGGTCGAAATCGGGACTTTTAGCTTCGTACGTCTAGAATAACGACTCCAGGGCTTCTTTTCTTGGTTTCTTTTGCTTCACTTCTGCTCTTGAGACTTCTTAGGACCTCTTAGGATCTTCTTCGAGCAAAGGATTGCTGCTATGATAGGTTATAGAGGAGGAAGTGGGAGATGAGTAGAAATGAGGACATGACACCCCTATTTATACTAGTTTGACCCTTAGAGGCCAAGGATCTTAGTGATTAAGGTTAGGACAGGTGGGGGGTGATGTAGTGAGGCTAGGGGTTGAGTTAGAGAGGCTATAGTGCAAGGTGGAAGTTTGTGGTGGTGACTTAGCCGCAACAACACTTAGGCTCCAAGGGAGAAATGTGGCTTCATTTAGAGCCAAGATATGATGGAAGTAGCATTGTAAACTACTTAAGGGAGCTAGTTGCTTAGTCATAAGGTGCTTGGTTGCAAAGGAAACTTTCAAAATGGGTCAAATTGCAAGAAAAGAGGTCGCGGGTTCCATTAGGGCTCAGATTGAGTCTTCTTGCTTATAATTCGAGTACATTTGTGATATAATGATAGATATTGTCACAAGACCTTGTATTAGATTAATAACCACAGATTGATAGGTGGTCAGTTTAAAAAATGGGTGAAAACGAGTAAACGGGTCCAAAGTCAAATTAGGACACGTTTAGGGTTTCTTATATTTATTTTGTGTATAATTGAGATGAAATGATGAAATGATGATAGAATATGATTGATAATATTGTAAATTAAGTTATTACAACTTATTTGAGTGTTGGTTTGAAGTTAAAAATGGATAAATATCGAGAAACGGGTCATGGTTTAGTATTTTGCTCGGGTTAGGGTTTCTAGGTTTCATTTCATGAAATCTTATGAAATGAGGATGATTATTGGATGTAACTTGAAGTATTTATGACTGGCTTGTAACTTGCTACTGATGGATCTATACAAGTTTCTTGGAAAGCGGAGGGTAAACGGGCATTTTGGATGTCGTGTATTAAATGACTTTATAAAGGACTTGTGCCTTATTTTGGAGGGAAAGTATATTTAAATGAGATGTTATATTACATGTATATATACTTTAGTAGCTTGTACATTTACTTTAGATATTAACCTTTCATAGAATTAGGGTTTAGAGGTATATGATAACGGTTTAAAGCCCGTTTTGATATAACATTGTGAATGGTACATTATATGAGTAATGTACTTTGTAATAAGGATATTAAGATATTAAAATTGACATGTTATGAAGTTTGCTTTGAATATACAAAGATAGGAATTGATATAGGTAGGTTGTGAGGCTTGTTACTTAGATTATGCAGGTACATTGCATATTGAGGTATTGGGAATGCAAGTATGTAATAAAAGCGAATTCTTCCGTACAAATGTGATTATAAAAAATAGGTTTGATTTTGCATTTGATGAAAATTCTGGGTTGTTATAAATCAAGATCACCTGAATTTAATCTATTTTCTGATTTAGAAGAATATTCTGAGGAAGAAGTTGCGGAAACAATGGCGGAAACCATGGAACAATACATGAGCAAAACTTGAGCTGACTATGGATCGGGAATTGCTAGGCCTAAAATCGATGACAAGGATAGTTTTGAATTAAAAGGCCAATTTCTCAAGGAACTACGTGACAACACCTTCAGCGGTTCTGATCATGAGATGCAACGGAACACATCGAGAAAGTTCTTGAGATTGTCAATTTATTCGATATCCCTAATATAACTCAAGTCCAAGTGATGCTTAGATCCTTCCCTATGTCCTTAACTGGAGCCGCGAGTCGTTGGCTAAGAAACAAACCATTTGGTTCAATCATAACTTGGGAAGATCTTAAGACAAAGTTTCTAAGCAAATATTGCCCACCTGCTCGTACTGCAAAGAAAATGGAGGAGCATCCAATAACTTTCAATAAGAATCAGATGAAACCCTTTACCAAGCATGAGATCGATTTAAAGAACTCTTGATGAAGTGTCCTCAACACTATTTAACGGAGATGCAGGAGGTAATCTTGTTTTATAATGGATTGGATGTTCAAACTAGACAAAACTTGATATTCAAAAGGTGCAAACACTCGTATAAGACTGCTGCCTCGATGCAAAGTTTAAAACAATAAAAACCAAAAATTTGCAAGAAATGAGCTGAATACTCTCAAAATGGTAAATGAAAACATCTTTGGACAAGAAGTACTGGAAAATTTGACAGATTGGCTGCCTACAAGCACAAAATTAATGTCTTGAGAAAGCTAGCCACTTCTTTGGAACCGGATAACATCAAATATTTAATACTTTTTAGTGGCAAAATACCCCTTATATTACCTTAAAATGTTTCACTAATACTCGAAAAACGAGATATTTTCTATCATTTTGTAGTTTTTAGGTGAAATGCAGGAAAATGACAAGAAACAGGGGAAAAAAAGGCTTAAAGTGTAATTTTCTGAAGAATGTTACGGCGTAACACAAGATATGGTTACACCGTAACATAAATTAAGCAAGTACGAAGATCAAGGACAACTTTACGACGTAACACCATATCTAGTTACGCCGTAAACAAGTATTTGGAAGGAAATCTTACCCAAGATAGGGTTACGGCGTAACACCCCTTATGGTTACGCCGTAACCATGAAGATCCACAAATATGGAATGAAGATCACGTACATATGGAAATTATTTAA
This sequence comes from Tanacetum coccineum, assembly GCA_026074375.1. Taxonomy (NCBI): domain Eukaryota; kingdom Viridiplantae; phylum Streptophyta; class Magnoliopsida; order Asterales; family Asteraceae; genus Tanacetum; species Tanacetum coccineum. The sequence continues at coordinate 24,303 of BQNB010068901.1, forward strand.
AGGTTACGGCGTAACACAATAGCTGGTTACGCCGCAACAATTGCTTATTTATAAAATGCCATGTAAGAAGGTTACGGCGTAACACTTTTATCAGTTATGCCATAACAGGTTCGATACCTATAAATAGAGGCCTCATTCAAGCTATTCCAATATCACTTCCCCCACATCCAATTGGAGAAGCGAAAGGCCTCCAAGCTTCGAAGAATTCCACCTGAAGTCCAAGGGAGATCACTCTTTATTTACTTTTTGTATTTAATCGTTCAAATACGAATACTGTAATAATTATGAGCTTTCAATCTATAATCACTTCTATTTCTTGTTGTGTTTCCGTTACCATGAGCAGCTAAGCACTTAAAGTGCTGGCCTAGTTATGTAATTACTGTTGATATGATGTTTGTTTCCTGTTAGATTATGGTTTTGTTAGATATTCCTTGAGTATCGTGTAACCCTGGGTTTTGGTAGTACGAGTGGTTTGGACCTTGCTTGTCCCATTATTAGATTATCTAGTCAATATGGGATCCATTGGGTACTAGGGAGGATCTATGACTCCGACCCCTAGTGTAGGAACTAACCGGTCTCCATACTTATCACTCAATTTACTTAAAAAGCACAGGAACTCTTTCAGAGAGGGTTAATAATCTGTATAGGTTATTAGATCAGTTTTAGGAATAGTTGGAATTAATCACTGCAACCTGGATATCCTACCTCCTATATGATTTGGACTGAGTCGGAATCGCGAGAAGTATATGATAGACTATATATGCCTATTCATGTCTATCGACCTTAGAAACAACTAATGAAACCATAGTTTAACATTGCACAGGAAATCATTTTCATAACAGTAGTAATGAAGTAACTAGGTTAGCACGTTTTCTCTCCTGATATCTCCAACTCTTTTTATTTTTAGTATTTAATTTTATTGTTATTTTTAATTCTTTTCAATTCAAATCAAAAACCATTTTATAAACGTGACATTTCAAATTAAAACTAATTACAACTTATCTTTTGGGACGACCTCGGATTTACCATTCTATACTACCCACGATCGGGTTCTCTGCCCGTTAGTGCGTTGTCAGGTAGATCGAGTTTTATAAATTTAAAACTTGACAAAAATATATTTTAAAATAAAATACGCATCAAGTTTTTGGCACCGTTGCTGGGGAACTAAAAATTAGTAGTAATTTGAATTTTTGAAATTATGTATTTTCTCACCTCGATCTATTCTCTAGGAAACATCACGGATATGGTTGACATTGAAGATCTTACCACTGAGTAGTATCTTGAACTTACACAAAACCATGCACCTGGTGTAAGTATTAAGGTTGATGATCTGACCATCGTAAAATACCTGGAATATGAAGAAACAATAAAAACCCAGGATTACGATGGATATCAACCACACTCGGCCAAAGCCGATGTCCCTACCAGATATAGGGACCATTTAAGTCCCCGTCATAAAAGCTCTGATCCACCATTAGATGCAAATATCAATCCTTACTTTCAGGCATCACAATCCCCTATTCACCCCAAAATCACTAAAACCCCGAGCAAATACACTAGGGAAAATGAAGTCATCAAAAAACGAGAACAAAGCGATCAGGACCTAGGTAATTGGTTTGAAGCGGAGTTAGAGAAATGCTAGAAAATTCAACAAAAAAGGGACAATATTCATTTAAACCTTAAGAGGCAAGCCAGGGATGATGCCTTAAGAAATTGGGAAGCTCAGATCGATCAACTTAGAAGACAAGAACATGAAGTAAGTGAGTGCAAGATGGTTCACACATCAAAAAATGACGCACATCAGAAAGAAACCAGCCAAATTGAAAGAATATCAAGCCTACATGAGAAACCAAACCCAGGAAGTCTTACTATCCCTTGTTCAGTTGATATATTTAACATAAACGCAATAGCAGACTTAGGAGCCAACGTTAATATTATGTCTGAATCTATTTTGGAAGAATTAAGTCTTGCTGACCCAAAAAATGCTAACATAATAGTAGAAATGGCTGATAAAACTAGGTGTTCTCCCAAAGGATAATAGAAAACGTCCTGGTAAAAATTGATAAGTTTTCTTTCACCTCCGACTTTGTAATCATTGATACAAAGGGATTAAACAATAAAACTATCATTCTTGGTCTACCTTTTTTAGCGAACATTCGTGCTGAATTTAATATTTCCACCAGAGAATTCTTGCTTGGGATTAAGGAAGACAGGGTAAAAATCAAAATGAAGGAACAAGAGTGTAGTTTTACTACAGCTGTTAGTGAACACCTTAACGAGCAACCAACATCACAGGATGAACTAAGCCATGGAGCTGACAGTAAAACACATTGGTGTGAACCTGTTCGCCAAGACCATGAAAAAGGATACACATTATGGGCATCATGTGACCCTTACCATGAAATATGCGATGGAGGAGGAATCCCAGACAAAAAATTGAAGCATTATTGGAAAAGCACAAACGATGATGATCGCATAAGCTTAGAATGGGAAGGATTAAGCTGTACAAACTGGGAAAGGGCAAGGTACGGTAATGTAAACGATATAACTAAAGAAAGGATCCTTAAATTTTTTTGGGATAATAAGCTTGGAGGGAAAACACAAGAAAATACTTTAACGAAAGAACAGGAGGATCCTGAGAAATGTGAGGAGACCAAGACAAGAGCAATAATCGAGGCAATGATTAACAAGTTACCTGAAGAATGGTTTTCAGGGGTTAGCAGAGATATGGATGACTTGGAAGGAATCATTGACTACCTAGAACCTACATTATGTGATGGATTCATTGACCACTGTAGGATCGTTTAATTCATAACACGGTGATGATTCTTGTGATTGGGCTAGTTTCTAGAGAGAGAAACACATAGAGATATTTTCTAGAGAGAGAAAGTATATGTGTTAAAGTGAAAATGATTATTAACTAGCTTGCCTCTTTCAAAGTTGGAAGAGGCTTATATAGTTTTTACAAAATACCGGGT
>BQNB010068902.1:6297-33681 GCA_026074375.1 Tanacetum coccineum
GTAGAGGAATTTTTCGTATTGGGCTTCCATTTTCTCTTTACTTAGGCATTGAGGATATAGGATTTTTGGTTTGTATGGTTTGGGTAACGGTGTTTCTTTGGCTAGTTTTGGGGTTTGAGTTTTTGGTTGTGGTGCAGGTTCTTCGTCTTCATCGTCACTATCAAAGTTAATATGGGTTTTAGAATTGTTTTGTTGATCATTTGGGTTAACTGGAGTATCATATGATTTACCACTTCTTGTGAATACGACATTCACATGCTCATTACGAGATTGCGGTGGTTGATAGGCTTTGGAGTTGTTTCCTCATGGGTTTGGTTGAGTGTTGCTTAGAAGAGATCCAGAAGGTCGACTAGATTGCTTGTCAACGAGTCTGTCGAACTTAGTTTCAAGGTTTTGGATTGAAGCTTGATGAACTTTGGATACTGTTTCGAGTTGAGTTTTGAGGTCCATAAATGTATCTTTGACAAACGCGTTGGTTGATTGCTGAAATTTCATAAAATCATTGAATTATCTTTGAAGATCATAGGATTTATCATCGGTGTTGGATCAGTAGTTGTCTCAGTTGTAATTATTATGTTCGCTTGAATGCCAATTATCACGATTTGAGTCTTGATCGCGGTAATCATTGTAAAGATCGGGTGTTGGTTGTTTTGTACGAGATTGGAGTTCTTTATATTAAGCATCCATTTTTTATGGTCATGGCATCCATTCGGGCCATAATTTTGTCAGTGTCGGAATTACTGCTACCTTCAGCGACGAAAGAAACAGTTTTCTTAAGAGATGATTTGATTTTTTTGATTTTTAGCCCAATCGAGCATGAGTAGGACTTTATCTTCGAGAAACTGATAAGCTTGATTCGAGGTTTTATAGAGGAATATACCACCGACTACGGCATTTAGAACTTCTTGGGTTATTTCGTTGAGACCGTGGTAAAAGATTTTGATAATATTGCCTTTGGACATATTATGACCATGGCAGTTTTAGGGCATTTCCTTCATACGAAGCCAAGCAACGGTTAGAGATTCGTTTTCATGTTGAGAAAGTTGCGGATTTCTCCGAGGAGTCAGTCGAAAAGAGCTGGTGGAAAGAATCGGCTAATGAAAATAGTTCGAAGCTCATCCTATGTTTTGATAGTTCCTTCGTTGAGTTCGTCCAACCATGTTTTTGCTTCTCCAGTAAGTGATAGGGGAAACATCATTAGGTGGACAGCTTCATTCTCGGTATCTCTGTATTTAAACATATCGCAGATTTTGTGGAATTTGTGAATGTGTTTGTGAGGATCGGTTTTGATTCTACCATCAAATTGGTTTCCTTTGACGAGAGTCAAATGGTTACCTTTAATGGCAAATTCGTTTGCGGTTTCAGAAATAGTGATTGTAGAACCGAGAGTCGGAGAGATAACACAGTCGGCAGGACACATGGGTTCGTCATCCATAGGATAGAGGTTTTCAAGGGTAACGAGAAAGTGATGGAAGTAATTGATGTTGAGAATTGGCGGATAGACAATTCTCGAGTGTTGAGGCGGGTTGTTTCTTTGATCGAATGGAACTCTTCTGTTTCATCGACGAAGTCTTCGATTCATAGTGCGTTCAGGCTCAGGTAACGGTTCAACAAGTTCAGAATTAGAAGCATGTGTATGCATCTAAAGGAGAATTTGTTTGGGTCAGTTTACCAGAAAACTGTACGGCGATTTTTGAAAAAGAGGAGGAGTTAAAATAATTTTTCAGAGCTGACTACAGAACAGCTTAAAATCCCGACAGCGGCGCCAAAAACTTTGATGTGTTTCAAAAGCTTTAAATTTATAATGACTGAAAGTACCAATTTTATTATAGGGAAACACACCAGTGAGTTAAAGGTATAACAGACGTCTGTAGTATAATTCTTTGTAGGTTAGGACCAGTGTTCGTCATATGGATTTGAGTAGTGTTCAAATAATCAGAAGAAAAATAAACTTTAACAATTTTAAAAATAACTCTTGTTTTACTCAGTGATAATAAAGATGAATACCTCTGATAGTTGAAAATCAATTTACTAAGATAACTGGTTATGTTTTTAGACTTTCAAGATGAACCTGTCTTATAGAAAAAGGGATTATCGTCAGAAAGCCATTTCACAAGTTAACTTAATTAAATCAAGACTTTTATTTAGTTGGCTAGACCAATGTGTCACTAAATGATACTAGTCTAACTTATTATATCAAAGTTATCTTTGTTTATCTTTTTTAGGAAAGTGGCATTTTCGACACAGACGTTTAAAGACATAGAACAAATCTTTAAGACATATAGTTCATAACGGGTCCTGTCGGACCTATTACGTTATGTATTATAAATCTAAGTTTGTTAAAGCAACTCACGACAAACGATAAGACAATAATAGGGTTGCCACATAAGTTGAGATTAAGGAGAATCATGATCATACCAATAACTTATTCATTGGATAACATCACGAGTAGTCATGAAAGAATTAGCTCTATAGTGGCTTATTGTAATTTAATAAATAAAACTTGATTCAACAAGAAACTTCAGTATTCAATAAACTAGATGATATTCTTCTTAGTTCTTGGTTGTTTGATCCCTTGACTCATTTAAAAGTATCGTGATTTTGCTTGGTTGTGAAGGATTGGTAAAGGTTTTCTAAGAACATCATAAGGAAAAGGGATTGTTATGTTAGATGAGAAAGTGTGATAGAACTGAGTTGACTGAATCGTGTGAGAAATTTTAGCTTTATTTATAGGCTGATTTTCGGGTAGGAGTGCGGCGCACAAAATAATTTGTGTGGCGCACATGGTGTGTTAATGCAATTGTATTTAATGACTTCATTTATTTGCGTAGCCAAATAGGATGTGTGATGCACAATTTTGTAAGTGCGACGTACTTAAGGAGTTAATGCACTATTTTGACCAGGCTTTTAATTCTTTTGACTTTGAGGAGAAGTGCGGCGCACATGGGGTAAGTGCGGCGCACATTTGCGCTTTTCAGCCTGAGACTTTATCTTTTCTTGAATCTTGTTTTTCAAAGTGTATAAGTACTTGATCTTTGTTTTATTTGAGCTCGGGATGTCTTCAAGTGAACATGCATGTATTTCATATTATTAAGTATCGAAAGTTCACAAGAAATGATATAATATGTATAAATAATGCCACCGAAAATATGTATAATTCAGGTGTTATCACGTGGTTTCCGAATATTTAAGTTTTCAATTTTTATTTTTTTGACTTGAGTTTACGTTTTTAGTGTTTTTGATCAAACGGAACCCCGTAAACCTACCACCTTTGCATGTAAGAATATGATAACATATTAGAAGTCTCCTAGTATAAAATTTAAATTTCAATGTCCTCCCCCAACCCTCCAAAATTTCGATGCAGGCAAACAAAGAAAAAAGAAAACAAATTTTGAAATTCAAATACTACTTCACATGCATGCAAGACATAGAAAGTGACATCCTTGTTTTATTCTTCACAACAAGCCAACATTTCTTCTCACTAGAAGCTCAAGTAATGCATACCAAAAGTATCAAGATATCTCTTCCCCCAAGTAGTTGAAGAGATGCAACCAGTCTCATTGTATGAAGCCTAAAAACCCGAAGTACACACTCTATCCCATTCATGAAGTCGAAATCGTAGCATCAAAGCCAATTAAGTACCGGACGTGTGCATTCCTTCCTTCAAGATAATGATGATATTTCTTGTAACACCCAAGTTAACTAAGTCCCGAATGTAGACAATTAAACCCTCTAAGTAGTCAAAATGATAACACCAAAGTTGTCACACCCCGTCATAGGCGGAAACACGGGAAATCAACATAATGATCAATCATAACACAAGATACAAAATAGAGAAATCTAAAATGCATAAATAAAAGTGTCATGACGACCATCAACCTCAATAACTTTGAGTGATGTCCCATCGAAGAACACAACAAATAGTCGCTTACAAATCCACTTGCCCACGCAGGGATCCATACAAGTCTTAAACATTTATCCTCAAGCAAACAAATCCATAACATACTTCAAAAGCAAGACTTTTGAAACATGATCCATACAGGATATACTTAAAGTCTGCTATCACACATCTCAATCTTAATGATCATTCTCTTCACCTGAAAATGATACTCGAAAACGTCAACAATAATTAGGTTTGAAGGAAACCCAGTCGTTGTGCCAATATCTCAAACCGTTGGACAATTGTGCTATATGACTGTGAATATATGGAAACAATCACAAACCCATGACTTAGCATCCCCGCTAATCATGTACCAAGACCTAGCATCCCCGCTAGTCTTATCACCAGCGTGTACCACCGCTCTTAGGGTAGCAACCCCGAATGTCTTACCGCACCTAAAGCCTACTAGCTGGAGCTATATATAGGGTGAAGTTCCACAAAGAAAGTTCCACACAGCATATCGTACCAACACATATCATTCACATAGCAGTCATAAGCACATAAATTTTCCCAAAAACAAAACCACATTTCGCACAGTTCAGAAAATAGTTCAAAACACATTTGAGTATTATTTTCCCCCAACGAAAAATATTTAAAAAGTGGGGCTACGAGAACTCACCTCAAGCAAAGGTCTCAACCATCCAACTTAATTCACACAAGCAAATACAACGACGTCCAAACACGACCTAGTCCAATTTATGTTCCACTTAGACACTCATTTCCAAAACAGTTTTGAGGTTTGATGCATAGAGGTCAGATGAGGTTTTGAATGCATAGTAGGTCAGATACGCGTTTGAACGGTTTTCTTCTAACGTTTTTAGTGTGTGATGATTGACAACTTATCACCAAAATAAGAACTCCAACTCATACTTTAGTACAATATACTACTTATACCGTCGCTAGATATAATAGAAAAGTAATAAAAGTAGTAATACGTTATATGTAAATCTTAGTAACGACCATTCGGTACTATTAGTTTACCATTAACTCATCATTTAAAATTGTAAGAAACGAAACGTTAATTATACTTACAATTTTAAAAAAGTTTTAAAAAAATTACATTTTTTCGTCTTTTTAGACCGACTTATAAAAATAATATTTTATTATTTCTTGGAAAATCGCGTTTTGAGATAAAAAATTTTATGAAATAATACATTTTAACTAAAATTTTCGACATGTCCCGTACGTTTATACAACATTTTCCAAGGCTTTTAAACCTTTATTTCAAACAATTTTCCACAAATTCACCATTTTCTGACAAAATGCTAAAAATTCATATTTCGCAATGTTCACCAAAACGTATTTCCCAAAAAATTTCCAATATCAATTCATAAGCATGTTTCACTTTCCAAAAGTCCATCAAATCTCTTAAAACGACTAGTTTACGCTTATTGTGCCTTAAGGCCCAATAAGGATCCCTTAAGATATTCATTCGTATAATATATACTTTAGGCCCAATACCAAAGCCCATTGGTAAATATAAACCCAAAACAATAGCTAACTAAATAATCCGGACCATAATAAGCATTCAATAAGCCACGGCTTATTGAGGCTTATTGGGCCGTGAGCCCAATAGCTCCAAAACCAATTCCATAAGCTTAAAAATAAGCTAATAAGCTATGTTTTATATTTGGTTATCACCATAAGCTAACAAAATATTCCATGAAAATGCGACATAAGAGGTAAATAACCAAAAATACTTCTACTCACTACCTTGTAGTTTTTGAACCACCTTAAGCCCAAAATAAGCTAATTAGAAACAAATTTTTTCAACCATCACGACCACAATATCAAAACTAACAAAACCTCTTCTCCTTTTCTTTTATTTTCAAACCAAACGCACCTTATTATCTTTCATTTCATTTTCGAGTTTTGATTTTTACGACGATCAACTTGTACAACTAACATCTATGCATCATAAGGTATTCAAAAGTACAAAAATATTTGAAATAAGATGACTTACAAAAATCATCACTTTTGAACAAGATAGACACGAACCAAACAACCCAAATGTTGTTTAAATGTTAACCCGAACACTAGAATCAACCCAAGACTTTAACCTTCATCTTCTTAACCAAAGTTGGAAATTTTTTAAATGTTTATGTGTGTGTGTGAGTTCGGCCGAGCAAGGCACAAGAGAGAAAAGAAAAGAACATTTTTTTCTTGTTGTGAAATAAATGAGGATATGTTTGTTGTTGAAAGAATATATGTGTACCATGGGCTAGACAAACAAGCTAAAAAAGGACCTTCTTGCTCCCTAGTGGGGTTCGACCGGTTGGGGTATCCAAGAGGGGTTCGGGGACTTCTTTTCGTGTCGGGTTTACTTAAATCCCAAAAACCGTGATCAAAAAATATTTCCCAAAGTTACTTAGCATTTTATTCATCTTAAAAATACTTTTCCAATAACTTAGAGTATTTACTCGATATATTTCCACGTTATACTTCCCAAAACTCATTTGGACATTAACGGACATCTCGAGACTCGTTTTCGGCATTTCACGCTATTCATGGGTCAAACCACCCGGAACAGAATCAAAATAATAATACCATCTAAAAAGGATTATTATACACCATTTAACCATAAAACACCTCAATCACATAAATTCACCACCGTCAACACGGTACAGGTTCTAACAAAATTGACAACAGTCAAATAGTCAAAGGACTAAATTAGAACATTCAAAACTCACAAAAATGGCAAGGGTTACAAAAGTCAACCAAGTCCCGGATGAACACATTTCTTCCTGCAGGATACTGACTATCTAGAGGAATCATCATACCATTGTATACCTCTTTTATCATTAGAAACTGTTTCTTACATCCCTTCCCCTGTGTAGTTTGAATAATACACCAAAAGCCATGAGTTAAAACACTGATTTTCTCTACAGTTATGATATTTGTCTTCCCTGAATGACCTAAATTAAGAAGGTATGAAGTTCATCACGTGTACTCGTTGTGCATTCAGATGTATATCTCCTTCCCCCTTGCTAGTTTTGATACCTCAGAATTAGCAAAACATTGTACGTACATATACTTGAAATCTTATGAGAAGAATGAAATTAGCTTAAATGTATCCCGTAAGAATCAACTACTGATTAAATCTCTACTCAAAAACTCCCTCTGACTATCTTTACCAACCCTTTTGTTGGCTATTTGAAGTGATCACTGATGGAGTAAATCCGATATACCAAACTTGAAATTAAAGTAGAATTCTCCGTTCTTGTGACATAAGCTTGCACTAATGTTAGAAGAACGGTGTAAAGAATTTTTGATCTGTGCAAATCTCTAAGTACTCAATACCCCACCAAAGTATGAGACATTCATCACCTCTTGCGATTATCCACATCAACTATTGCGTGTGACACTGAGAACTATAACGTATCTCATCTAAGTGATAGTTAACCAGGTCTTCAACCATCTACCTCGACTTAAAACTTAATCACGAGCTAGTTATCAATGAAAGCCATGCATCCAACCAACCCCGACTTCAAGATAAAATAAGAAAACGCTTTCGTGAAATGTCACTTCAATCACAAATAAGTGATACCCGATCAACTCCGTAGTCACTTAGAAAAATTACTACCAAATCTAGCCATTTTGATTTACGTTCCATGATTCTTTATAAGTATCGATCTCGGTCTCATCACTTAGAAATAGTCACTTTGTCACATTTTAAGCCTCAAAATTATATAGCCATTAACCTCTAAAATACTTTTAGCTAAATTTATGTCCACACATAGCTATTAATCCTTAAAAATGTTGTCCTAACTTACAAAGTTTAACAAACATTTCGTGTATTATGAGGCCAATTATTAAATAGTAGACATTTCAAGCTATACCCAAGCTAATCCAATTAACCATTAGATGAAATGCAAAAATCCAACACCTCAACCCATAGTCTAGCCATCAAAAATATTCGGCCCATTAACCCTTGTTTAAAACATTCGCAGCCCTAATTTGATTAAACCGAAAATATTAGGAGAGCCCAATATAGTAATGGTACTCGATCCACCAGCCAACATTTAGGATATATATCATAATTTATCCCTAAATCTTAGGTCAGTCCAACCCTAATCACCACATAGAAACCGCCCCCATCTGTGTTTCTCTCATCTAGCCACATCTCAATCTACAAAATAATACTTCCATTCTTCCAAAACGTAAATGAAACGCAACCACCACTCCAATCTCATATCAGTCTCAGTCACTCCAATCATTAAACAACCCACGATAGTACAAAACCATTTTCTTGAACAACTTAACCCCATGACAAAAGCACATACGAGTCAAAATAAGCACACGTACCCTTTGTTATTCAACGTATATGGCTTCAAGATCTTATACGAGGTCTCAGGTAGGTTTGATGAATTTTTTTCGTTTGTATTGTATGTCAATCGAAACAAGGGGAGGAAGTAACATATTTGTTAACTTCCTTTCTTTATATTCGAATATCAAGGAAAGGTTATACCTTGGATAGATTGATGATGATTTTTTTGTTTTCGTGTTTCTTTATCTTTTGAAGGTATTGACTTTATTTGTACAACACGAAAACGAACAATCTGAGATCAATTATTTCATTTGTTTTTTCATTCGAGTCATAAGATGATAGAGATGGTGTTGTTGAGATGATTTACGTAACGAACGGAATGAGGTATTTAGGTAATGGATTTGTTGTTGAAATTGTAACGATGGGATTTAGGATTAGATCTGAGTTGGATTATGTAGCTGTTGTAATTATTGTTGTGGTTTAAATAGTATGTCTCTTCTTTTACATTTCTGTTGACTTTGACCTTGTTGACTCATCTGACTCGGTCAATTGGGTAAATAACGAGTTGACTTGGTTTGGGTTGTGGGTATACATATTTCAGGCAAACCGCTGCCAGTTTCTTAAGCAAACCGCTGGCAAGAAATTTTTTGCAAACCGCTGCCAAGAAATTAAGCAAACCGCCGTTGACTTTTCAAATGGGAAGCATAACGTTTAGATAAACCATGAAAAAGTATAAACCGTTGTCACCTATACGCCAAACCGTTGTCAACAAACCGCTGCCACCACTGCCAGAATATTAGGGAACACTGCCAAACCGCTGCTAGTACAACTTTTTGTTCTTTTGCTTGAAAATGTGGATCTTGGTTCTTTTCTTATTTGAACTATTCTGATAATCATATAAACCAGAAAAATAACTACCCAAGACCAGATTCAAAAGGAAACTATTACACAAAGGACGAATATCAAAAGCTCAAAATAAGCTGAGACAAGACAGCTTAAAAATAAGCTCGAATCAACCAGAAAACCACCAATAAGCTCAAACCTTTGTTTACATAAAAAACTGCTAAAACACTAGAATGTTTTAAGCTTGCTGAAAAGAGCAAAAAATATGTTGTGGTTTTTCTTCTACCAAAATCAGCCACGAAAATAAGAAAAATTAAGCTGAAATAAGCATCAAACACGAGACAACACAACTGTGACAGATTTGAGATACCAACCGGACCATAAAACGTAACCCGACCCAAGAATGAAACCAAGGCTCGTGATACCAATTGACAGTTTTAAAGAATCATAAATCCGGTGGTCGAGGAGACTCAAACCATGTAATAGCCATGTTTAGAGAGAGAGAGAGGGTGGAGAGAGAAACAAATTTGTGTATAATATAATATAAATGGGAAATGTTACAAGAGTCTCAACCCCTCCATGGAAGCCTTGGAGGGGTATATATAGCCCATACGCCTTGCAACTATACAATAATGCCTATTCTAGTTCTTGTGTATGGAACTATATTAAACTATAGTAATTCTGTAATGTCATCACATAAAATGAAATCCTAACATAATAGTCTTCATACTACCTTACTTGTGCGTTGCCTTAACGGAATATTACGTAGACTGCGGGTTCGTGTAATTCGTTCATAACTTAGGAAATACTTACATAGATCATCACAGGTGTGACAAAGCAACGGAATTAGGAGGAGCAAACTAGAGAGTAGTGCATGATGTAATAAATACATTCGTTGATCATATAGTTATCACCAAAGAAGTTAAGAATTATTTTTAGTTTAATTAATTAAAACCAAACCAGTCTCTCAAACCAATGATTTTTACATGCTTTTATAAAAATATCAAAATACAAAAAGAATCTTCTCTCAACCCCTTAGACCTCTGTTAAATTCTGTTCGAGCCTTCCCAACCTATTCCCCTAGAGAACGATAATAACCTTCGAGTCTTGCCTATATTACACTATAACGGTTAGGTACACTACCTAGGGAGTTGTAAAACTTGTTGTGAAGTCCACAATAACCCCACATCAAGTTTTCACAAGAGCTCTTAAGTTGTTGAAAACTGTAACAAAATCGAACTTACGCTTCATTAGAGAAACCCATGTATAACGAGTGAAGTCATCAATAAACAAAACATATTACTTGGAACTTCCTTTTGTGGTTACGTAAGAAGGCCCCCACACATTAGGATACACTAGCTTAATTAGATCATTAGAATCCGAAATACTACTATTGAGCGGTAATACCAAAAGCGTTGCAAATTTACAACCATTATACTTTGTAATATCATTAGTGTCTAGTTTTTTTAGGCTCTTATACATGCTAAAAACCATAAACGACATCTAGAGACATGGTACTAACGAGGATGCCATAATAGAATGCTGAATTAGAAAGATTTAACCAAAAGGAAGACATATCTATACTAGATGTTGTGGTAGCATGAAGGTCTCTAAATTGATCAAAGACATGTACTTTTCCTTGCCTATGACATGTCCCAACCACATCTTGTGTTTTCCGATCATACATAGACAATCAAAAGCAGAATATTTGGCATCACACCTAAAATCACAAATTTTACTAATAAAAAGTAAAATCAATTACTTAAATGAGCTAGCAAATATGTTTTCACTTTTTAAAAAGTTCGATTTTTTCCAATTTTATTTTTGTGCGAATGCTCGACTCCATTGAAATGTTGCCAAGTGTCATGTTTTTTCACGAAAAATTGTATTTTTTCAAAAAGACAAAAGTTGTGATCAAAAGCAAAAAGTCAAGCAGTCCTGAAGTCTATTTTTAAAAAATTTCTTTAAATGGTCTATTAGGTGGAAATAAAATTCTCTCGGCCAATTTCGGTAATTGGCCCTAAAAAGTAAGGATCGGTATGAAGCATGAGATAAAAAGTAAAGTGTATCAACTGAAACAATAGATGCAAATGGCATATAATCACCATTACATGCCTTAGTTAATATTGAAGAATCAAGATTTAACGAAATTAATTACAACAAAAGACAAGACATGTATTTAGTGACATCAAAATCTAATATCCATTTTGAAATGATGATACCCAGCCTTAATGAGACGAGGTTGGCCTAGAAAAGAGGATGAATGGTTAGAAACATCTTAAAATGATCCAACATGTTTATAAGTATCTGAAACTTCTCATATATGTGTACGAATTTCTGAAACTGCTCAAACAACGATGAATCCAACTTTGAATTATTAATACAAGTATACACGTTAACTTACCAATACAACCTAAAAACTCAATAAACGATTGCTACAAATCAAGAATCTAATAAGCAGGCTAACAAAACAAGATTAAACCAATGAACAAAATTGAAATTTCCGAACAACTATAATTTCACTAAATCAAACAACCAATAACAAGTAGATCTCAAAGAACAAATCGGACCTACCTAACATCCAAATGTCGAAACTAACAAATAAACATGACATGATCAGATTCAAATTGAACGGAAACTTATCATAAACTATTATAAGGAGGGTCAAAATCTATCTTGCAACCGTGTAGTAGATTTGAAACAACTAACTGTTGATGCATAATTTGGTCGGGCCAGTCCTGACGACTCTCCTGGTACCGTTCGTCGTCTTCTCAGGCCTTGTCTAGTGCTGCTAACAAAGAAGAACCGGTTAGAAGGGGACCCGAGGCTGGAGCCCCGGGATCCACCCTCCGACGGTCAAGTCAAAATAGTATAAGTATTTGAGGTGGTAGAGAATAACCTGTGTTGGTCTCTGTAAGTAGGATGATCTTACCCTTATATATATAGTGTATGGATTAGGGTTACGTAGGATGCGGGCCACCCTTTTATCAGGTTCGGCCCATTGGGTTTGGCCCGTTCCGGACTATACGCCAACATGTCCCCCAGTCTAGTATGATATGATTCTTGATCATGTTATGCTAGACTTATGCTATACGTCCTTAGCAAGTAAGCCCATAATAGTATAAGTGGACCGGGTCGGTCCACACTATACGTCATCATGTCCCCCCAGTCTAGTAAGCGTGGTCATAGCCGCGGTTACTAGACTAAAAGGACTACACTTACCGTCGTGGAGACGTTCGCACTTTCCAACCATATCTATCTTTAAATTGTGTCAATCATGCCCTATCTAAGGCAGCACCCGCGTACATGTGTCGGGTGATTGTGCTCGGACGCTTGGTTTCCCGTGGCTAGACGGTAAAGACCCCGTAAGAAGAATACGTTTTCTATAGTCGGGGTAACACTAGCATTGACAAGATACTATTCTCATTCGTTTCTGACGAGAGGATGATGAGAAGGATTTATAATGATGAAGGCGGACCCCATATAATAAAGGCCGACGGAAGACGTACTTCCGTGGCCGGGTAATGCGAATATGGCATTCGACTTACGGCCGACGGAAGACGTACTTCCGTGGCCGGGTAATGCGAATATGGCATTCGACTTACGGCCGACGAAAGACGTACTTCCGTGGCCGGGTAATGCGAATATGGCATTCGACTTACGGCCGACGGAAGACGTACTTCCGTGGCCGGGTAATGCGAATATGGCATTCGACTTAGTACCGGACTTGCAATGCCTCTTACGTACTTTCTATATCCGGAGATACTTACGTGACATGCACGAAGATAATTATAATGGTATCGTTATACCCCTATAGCCCCCCAAGTTTAATGGTGCTATGTTCTATTAGTAGTATTAAACTTGCAGACAAAGTATCCAAAAAACATGAATAATTTTAGCACCTACCCCAACAGGCCGTGGCACGCGTAACACGGAGCTTACTAGAAAGGTGGCTGGTTCATATACCCTAATGTGCTATGCACGAAACTTGTAGCCTACTAGGAAATAGCGCTCGACTATGTGCGATATGAAATGAAACACAAGGTGTTTGTTTATTTATTATGTCCCGATTTCGGGAATTTAACTCCGTACATTAGGAAGGTAGCGGATATGAATTAAAAGTAATATGATTTAACTAATAATAGGCATAAGAACGTGTACAACAAATGTTTATACGTTTATGTAAGTAAGTCTTACACGCCCCCTTCACGCCTCCGCAAGCGCTAGTTACATATAGGACTATGTAAGCCATAAAAACGACCGAGGCACGGTCATGTGTCATAATGATGACAGCTAAAAAACTTTCCACGGATGCATTGATAAAAAAGTACTCGATTTAGTTTATTCGCGGATCTACATGAGTTGACCGGTGATCAAAATAGTTAGCCGCGGGTTGCCCCCGGCCGGGAGTACAAATGTTGACTCCAAATGTATAATCGTAAATACTCATTAAGAGCTCAATAGGCGCATGGAGGGGTTGTAGCCCCGCGTCTCCATGCTTGGGTAAGCAATGGAAGTCGTTATGACAAAAGAGCGGATATCTGCTGCGTTGGTAATCGGAACATGCCGTGTGGATAAAGGTTCCGCTGCTCATGATGTTAGTCATTGTTAAGTAAACTTCCAAATGCAAGGTACAAAGACTTTGGAAGTGTCCAAGTTTATTGACCTGTGATTTTCCTCCAGAAGGCTCGAGACCGCAATGGCGATGCGGTTGGTGACCGCGGATACCAAAGAGGAAAACAAGTCCGGGCGTGCGGACAAATAATCGTAAATCATCACCCCCACATAAATCGCATAATCTTTGCAAATGAGGGATAAATATGCAAAATAATATTTGCTAAACCATTTAATATGGCATGCCGTTGTATGCGACGTTTTTACCAAGTCATGGCTTAATCAAAAAATTATATTGTTTCCTGTTGAAACAATTTTTTTGTTGTTTTGTTTTTTGTTTTTGAAAATGTATATCAAATATGGTAAACACCGACTAAGGAAGCAGGGCCGCGACATAATTTTTGGAGCGGACCATAAATATAAAGAAGCCGGGCCGCGACATAATGTTTGGTACGGACCGAAAATATAAAGAAGCTGAGCCGCGACATAATTTTAACCATTTGGAGGGCGGACCATATAAATATAAAGAAGCCGGCTGCGACATAATGTTTTAGGTTACGGAACGGTAGATATAAGAAAGCTGAGGCCGCGACATAATTTTAAAGACGGGTTAGGAATGAGCACATTATAGAAGGACCGGACCGAACACATGACAGAAGTCGGGTCAGACGGGAACTAGAAAAATCTAGAGTCCTTTTAAATAATCTTGCAAAATATATATCTATACAAGCGAATCTTTACAAGTAAGGGAATAGTTGCAAAATAAGGAAAAAAGATATGGATAAAATCTTTCTTTTTATCAAATTTAAAAAATATTGGTAATATACTTTGTTACTAATTTTTAATAAAATACAGATAACATTTATGCTAGTTTAAAAATATATGTAATAACTTGTTACAAGTTTAAAAAAGATACGTAAATATCTATATCAAATTAAAAGTCATTTGAGGGAAACTATCTTAGCATGATGTTCAACGAGGTAAATACGAGCGTTTTATGGGATCGGTCCAATCAATTGTGTGTGACAAAAGTTTGTACAAAAGTGCAACCCATGTTGCCGTCTTTTTGAATAAACTTGTACATTCATTAAGAGTTATAAACTTTGTGCGCACATACATTTGTTCGAAGTAAACAAACATTTGTTTTCTGCTTTGAACATATCGACAACAAATAACGGGAATTTGCATGTCACTACATATATTTAACTTGTAGTATGGCTACAATAGTTAAACATAGCATCTGTATAAATAATGGCATTAACAAGACGTGTTTTTTTAACCTTCCGAGTTGTATATTTTTAAGGTATGTCACAGAAAACACAGTTTCTAAATAGACAAAGGAATGGATTTGCAGATAGAGATTTGGCAGTGCCGATACTTTTCTAGCTACTTTATAAAGGTTGTTTTTATCTTTTGAGGTTCAGTGATTGTGACGACAGCTGTATCTTTAAAACAATCAATAGAGCGTCATAATGTAAATGTAAATGCCAGGGGCTCATGTGTCTTTAAAAATCATGAGCTTCATATTCAAAAGGCATGCAGGTCTTGTATATTTCCAAAACACGTACTTATGTAATTACGTATCATGGGGATGGTTGACGAATTCGACAACTATTGGCATTAGCTTTTATTGGCTAGTTGATATGATCAACTATAAGATATTACGAACACTTACAAGATTTAGTCATTGTTTCTCAGTGGGTAGATATTGTACCGGAAGTTAGAAAGCCATAATTTACGAAAAACACATGATGTTCTCATTTTCAGACCATAGTTAGCAATCTGCCATCAGTCGAGTTTTTGTTTTAGTAAAGATGAAGAACCGAGACATGTTTATTAAAGGACAGTAAAGATTAGTAGCGAGGGCCGCGTTTTCTAATCTCAGTGTTTTAAATTCGCACTGGTTCTCCCACGATCGTCGGTATGCCAATTGTGTTGATGCATAATTTGTTCGGGCCGGTCCTGAGTCCAAGTTTAATTTTCTCTTCTATAGACTTGATAAGTTGTTAGTTATCATGTTTAGTAACACGATCAAGAGTCCAAGTTTTAGAATGTCATTGCTTAATTCTAGCTTTGAGGAGCCGAAATTTATCATGAGATAAGAGATTCCTTCCAAAGTTATATTCCTTTAATTTAGGTAACTTTGTTTTGATAACTCCTTCAAATGAATCACGAAGTAACCAGGAATGGAAAAGCTTGAAAGGAGTAGGACCAACGCGTTCACAAGCGCTGTACTTTCCATTATTTTCTTTTCGGGTTTGAGAGACATGAAGAAGAAGGGGTTGTATTCCGACGTAAATGATCAATGGCAAGTTAACAGTACGTAGGGTAAAGTTCTAGTTACTTTACTGATATTAAGAACCGATCAAGTTTACTAAGCTTGGTTCTATCTTTGTTCATCCAACTGAAAAGATGACCACCCAAAGGAAGGTCAATCAAACCAGAATTATCAATAAAAGAGCCGGCATTTTATTAGTTTGTTTTTTGTGTTAGACGTACCACTCACGTATATTTAAACGCATCATAATCCACATTGGTCTCGGCATTCAAAAAAGAAAATTTGAAGTTATCATAAATCTGTTGAGATAAAAGAGAACCACTCGTAGTTTTCATTTATGAGAACGAAAGTTCATATTTCAAACAATGATATATTTTCACATGGCTTGTTGATGCATAAAAATCACAAAACTTCTATTCACAAAAATAGCTTTCGGCCAAAGACGTCTTGAGGACCGTAAATGTTTGTCATATAACAATCATCAACCGTATTTCTCCAATTCCCTCTCACAATAATAAAAGCGTCATCACACCATATATTATATTTAATAAAGGAATTCGGATCCCACATAGAAATCAGGCCTCCCGATCTACCACGAGCAATACTACAAGCAAAATTAAAATTATAATTATCCTTCACATGGATTTAAAACGCAAGCTTTCAAGGCGCCGTCATTTTAACTTAATCGAATATAAGGAAAAATAAATGTTATGATAGAAATGGAAGCTAGATTTAGCCATAGCTAAGCTCTACGGATAGTTACAGACTTGTATTTCTCTTGTACATAAAGTCTTTAATCCAAACATGTTTTCTCCATTTCTTCGTATCACAACTATTAATGGATAGAATGTTCATTTATCAGCTATATGCACACCAATCTCGTTGATAATTCTTTTGAGAGTTTTTTACACCCTCTAACATCAAAACCTAAGAAATCTCTTACCTTAATAATTCTTGATAATTCTTCAATAAGGTAAACCCCTTTTATGTCTTTCTTTCGGTATCTAGCAAAATAAGTATAACAGTTACTAGATGTTCTTTTCATATGTTCAAAACTTGGAGGCCGAATTAGGTGTGAGGAAACTGCAATTCAGGTTTTTGAAGTTGCGTAGTAAAGTAAAACTTGAAGTATTTACCTGAGAGACCGGATAGTCGTGGTCCGCTTCTTGTCTTTGTTGATGTCATCTTCCATAATTCATTGTTATCTTTATGATTTGGATGTTCGAATTTCGTTGCTTGCTTTAATTCGCAACACAAAGCATTTTATAAGTTTCTTTAAGTCATTCAAGAGGACCTATGTAGCCGTCGCCGCTGTACCCAACTTCTCCCTGTTTTTTATTTAACTATGGCCAACACGCATTTTGTCTAATAATCTTCCACCTTTTTCATACCACTGGTGTCTAAGTTGTCGGAGGAATCAAGTGTTTTATCAACAATATTTATGTTCCATGTTCCTAACTCATGCACATGAAAATCATAATTCACCCCGCGTAGTTCAACTAACACTCTTTCAGAAACAAAATTATGTGACTTAATAGAAATAAAAATCCTACCTGAACTCTTTTCCATCGATTCCTCAGCCTCATAAAACATGAAAATTTTCCGAAACATATCTGCTTACTTTCTTGTAGCATTTGATCCTCAAGCACATATAAGGAAGACCAGAATCACAATAGCAGATAATACGATTATCAACTTTAAAACTAAAGGGTTGTAGCAGAGTTTTGAAGCGAAGAAACACTCCTTTAAGAAAGAATTAGTTTAGAAGTTATCTATGAATGGAAACTCGAAGGAATTGAATCCATATCCAACAGGCACTCAAACATGATGCATTTTCATTTCTATAAAATCCTGTCATTCCTAAGTTTCACTAACATAATACTATTGAGTTCACGTCTTTTTAGGCTTTACCAATCACAATCATAGATGGTCTTCAAAATTAATGAGGTCTTGATCATCCGTGGACTAATGTTCGGATATTAGTCTTGTTGTTGAAGAGGTAACCCAGTCATGGTTTTGTCAATACATTTGTTATAGAAGAAAATGAAGGAAGATCAGGGACTTGTTTGAGAGACGAAGTAGAAAAGACCCGATTTCTTCGTTAAGACGGAATGTTATTAGGGTACTACTAGGGTTAGGTGTGTAAGGGTTTTTGTTTTTTGTGTAGTTGATTGTTGTGAGGTTGGTATTGGGATTCATTGGCAGAGGGTTCTTTCTGAGAACGAGAATGATTATATATATATATACTATATCATATATATTATATATATTATATATATATATATGATATATATTAATTTTTATATATTCTATATATATATATAAATGATAGCTACCAATCCAAATATTCGACAACGATTTAACAAATTCAGTCTCATTTTTAACTCCTAAGAAACAAATGAAACCAAAACGTTTACCTTATTTTGATAGTTTGTTTGCGATGAAAGTATCGACCAATCGTCCGTGAGATGTATAGATTTTACACAGGCCTTTTGCATCCACCGAGTTATGTATATTAGATACGTAAAACGATGTCGCTAGTTTTTCCAACACTTTATGAAACGGATAATCGATTTGTTTTTTTCATAGTTTTCTTATTGTTACGGAATATCCATGTCCATCCGCTTGAATCAATGATGTTTTTAGGTTTAACCATGATTAAAAAAGGGTTTCGGTGGTGTTAAAAGGGTTTTGGTGATTTCACTGGCTATTGAAAAAGGGTTTCAGTGAAACTTGATTTGCTAAAAAAAGGGTTTCGAAGGTTGATTTTGAAAAAGGGATAAGAAAATTGTTATGTCATGGAGTCGGTGGATCTTGATTTGCTGGAAAAAAGGGGTTTCGGTAGTTGGGAGCAAAAAAAGGGTTTTGGTGTATCTCTTAATTGAACGTTAACCACCTCTAAAATTTTGTGCATCCAGATATATTTGATCTTAGTTATGTCCCTGCATGTTGTTAACCACCTCTAAATAAATGTTATAGTGGTAAGGTCGTCGATTTCCTCACATGAGTCAAAGAATTCAAACTTCCAAACTTCGCTAGTTGTGAACATTTAGAATGGCTAGAAAAGGGTCGAAAATGGTCACGAGATTAACCGGGTGAGACCACGTACATCTGAGTTAAAAAGACTCGCCCTCCCCATGTAACCTGAACAAAGACAATCTCATATGTTACATGTTTTATCAATGGCCAAAAAAACAGGTGGCGAACTACAAAATTTACCGCGTCTTGTGTTCACGTCAATAAGATCATGGACTACAAAATAACTAAAACTGGATATATATTAAAATTTTACGGCTCACAAACTCAAAAGTTGTAACACCCCAAAACCGATATGTTATTAACTATAATGTTTTTAACATGTTAAGCTTCAAAGTACATGGTAGAAGGAGACGTGATTGGTTGGTCAACCAAAATTTTAAAATCAAGCTTGATAGTCAAATAGAATAGTTAAACTCAATGTTTTGAAAAGGGATAAAGCCGTAGAATACCAACGAACTTTGCCTAATTTATCGATTTGATACGTGTACTGAAACAATTATCGATTTGGTACGTGTACTTACATAAAGTGTTCTCATTTGCACATTTTGATGATGTGTCACGTTATTGATGTGCCACGTGTTAGCATATCACGTATGACACATCATCAAAATGTGCAAATGAGAACACTTTATGTAAGTACACGAACGAAATCGATAATTGTTTCAGTACACGTACCAAAGCGATAAATTAGGCAAAATTCGTTGGTATTCTACGGCTTTATCCCTTTTGAAAACCGGGTTTTTAATTGACCCGGTCGAGTCACCAGGTCACCGGGTTACCGGGTTACCGGTTGGACCGCCAGGTTAACCCAGTCTTCAAAAATAAAAAATATTTGCAAAGAATAGAAAAAATTATGTATATAAATCATGAAATATTTCATATATTAAGCATAAAAATTATTTATTAACAAATAAAACATGTAAAAATAAAATTATGTCGCAGATATATATAATAAACATGCTTTATTTAGAAAAAAACACGAAAAAACTGAAACTCGGTCGGGTCTCGTGAACCGGGTTGACCCGGATCACTCAAAATCCGGCGGGTCTAACTGGGTTTCGAAAATATGAAACCCGGTTTAATATGACTTGTTTTTTCGACAGGAACCGGGTTTCAAAACACTAGTTAAACTACATATAATCTTAAGAACTCATGTTTCAATTGCTTCTTAAATGTATCATATAACACATAAGTATCCATCATCTAGGACTTTTTGTGGTCGTTGTTTTTTGTGGTCGTGTTTCAATTGCTTCTTAACTGTTTTTTGGAGTAATAAAATTTACCGAGGAAACCCTTTACCCAAAACATTATTGTATCCCTTTACAACGCATAAACAATTCTTTGTATATATATATTTTTTCATTATTTGTTTCTTATTGTCATTATTTCGTGTTTCTTGATTTTTAGAACTTAAAAAAGTTATTCTAGGTTGCATTAGAAATTCGACCATTGAAAGACCAAACCGCGATAAACGAAATAAAACCAAAAAAACCGAAAAACCAAACTGAAAATAAACCAAAAACAAATTAACCAAACATATAATAAACCAAAACCAAACAGTTTATAAAAAGAAAAAACCGAATATTTCCGGTTCGGTTTCAGTTTAGCAAAAAATCGAACCAAACCGAACTATGCTCACCCCTACTAAAATGTTTCAAAAACATTTCTTATGTGCATGTGTGTTGAATGTGACATGAAAAAGGAGGGAGATAAGACCAAGGTGAACTAAGATGACCAAGTTTGGCGTGAATTGTTAATTTTGTTACTACAAATAATGTCTAAAAAACGTTATTTATATTTTTTTTGACTTCTCTACGTTTTGATAATAAAAATGTAATAAAATTCCACGTTAAAAATAAACGTATATAAGTTATTAGTCGTAAATCTACATTCGACGTAAATCACTTAAGTTGTACAAACAATTATTAAACTTGATGGATGATTAAAGAAATAAGTTTATGTCTTACACGTAATATTTTTATAAATGTAACACAAACCTTTTTATAAAAATAATAGACAATATTTTTGTAATATTAAAAAATGTTTTATAAAGTATATATATTCAAAATATGATTTTCCTCCTCAAAATAGATAAAACCTAAATCAGATAAACTTTCATCACCAAAAGAAAAGCATGAGCGTCCTGACAACACCGGATGATCCCTTTAAATAAGGGACAGTCCCCTTATATATAAGGGGACAGTCGGACCGTCTGGTATGTCAAACGAGTCATGATTTACCTATAAATAGTATATCATTCCTAAATGATTTTTGCCTTTTGCACAAACTTTCTCTACTCTAAGTTTACATTTTTTATTTCTATTTCTTTGATCATTTAATTTGTTTAAGTTGTTTACAAGTGATCCAATCATACATTCAATCAAAGTGCGAGAGAAGAACATTCGTATTCGCCAAGAAACGAATACGAATACAAATTAGGTGAATAGTTACTTTTGAGTAATATATGTTTATGAATCAAATTGAGGTTAAAAGTAGGGGTGAGCATGGTGCGGATCGGTGCGGTTTTTCGCAAAAACCACACCGCATCCGCAATTGCGGTTTTGAGAAAGTGAGAATCCGCAACCGCGCGGTTTTTGCGGTTTCGGTTTTGCGGGTTTTATTGCGGTTTTGCGGGTTGTGCGGGTATTAACCGCACCGCACCATCACTTATAATTTATATATTTAATGTGGGTTTTTTGCGGTTTTTTGTTTACAATGTTGTTTTTTTCAGTTATAACAATGCATATATTTAAGGTAAACACACACATTACCTAGAATATTATTGATAATATGCATTAGAAACCTTATAACACACATTAAATAATCAATGTGCCGTTTTTCGGTTTTATAAAATTAATGTGCGGTGCGGTGCGGATTTTGCGGTTCGGTTTTACGGATAAAACCGCAACCGCACCGCATTTTGCGGTTTTATTTTTTCTTAAAACCGATCCACCGGTTTTTGCCGTGGTGCGGTTTTTGTGGTGCAGGTTTTTGCGGATTTTGCGGTTTTACGGTTTGCGGTGCGGTTTCTGCTCACCCCTAGTTAAAAGAATGTTACTTGATCAAGTTATTACGTTATATAATATTATGCTATATAATAGTTGTATAAAATGCTAGGCAATACAAAATTAGGTGAATAGTGATTTGTGAGGGAGTGAAAAGTGAAATGTCAGTGTATGAACATTACTTTGAACAGTAACAAGCCTTATCTTTTCTTTTTTATTCCCATCCTCTTTATACCTTTCCATTATCAAAAACATCAAGTTATACATCAAAACCATAGTTAGTGGATTCCATTATCTAAATACATAATACATCAAACCATGAAACAATACAATTTTTTTGCAAATCCAAGATCCGAAGATGAAGAAAATATCTTCAGTTTGTTGTTGTTTGCAGATATATTGATCGAAATGGGTTAGTTAATCTTTATATTTTTAAATTTCGAATCTTGAATTGAGTTTTTTTTTTAAATTTGGTTAACTCAAATTCTGGGTAATGAAGTTTAAATTTAATTAAATTGGAACTTGATGAGTTTGGGTTTAATTGTGTTTCTGTCCTTTACCTGTCCTTTTCCATTATAAAAAACATCGAGTTTTACACCAAAACCATAGTTAGTGGATTCCATTATCTAAATACATAACACATCAAACTCATGAAATAATTTTTTTTTGCAGATTCAAGATCTGAAGATGAAGAAAAGATCTTCAGTTTGTTGCTGTGTTCAGATTGTTTGATCAAAAATGGTTAGTTAATCTTTAATTTTTTAAGTTCCAATACTGAATTGAGTTTTTTAGACTTTGGTTAAATCGAAATTTGGATAATGAAGTTTGGATTTAATTAAATTGGAACTTGATGGGTTTAGGTTTAAGTTGTGTTTAGTTTTGTGGGTTTTGAAATTTAGAGTTTGTATTAATCCCACTCATATCATAAGTTATAATTAACCCAACCCTTAAGTAAATTTTAAAAAATAAACCCAATTAACAAAAATCTCAAATTCAGCCACCAACCTCTAAGATTAAATATGGATTTGTTTTTGTTTGTATGTGTGTATGTAATTATTTGTATGTGTTTATCTGAGTATGTCTAAATTTGTGTTGTGTTTGAATATGCAGTTCGAGATACAGTGCCTGCTGTGAACGTCCAATTATATCAGTTATCTTGGTTCTGTTATTCTTCTGGGTCTGGTTCGGTTGCATCATGCTTATGTGTTTCAAGGTCGTTCCTTTGTAACAGTTCATCAGTATGTTTGGTTCTGCAACTTCCAGTTTTGTCATTGTTTTGATCCTTCTGTTTGGATTTATGTCTACATTTGGTTGATGGTTTTGTCTGCAAGTGGGTAATTTTTTCTTTAAGTTCAAAAGAATTCAGCTGGTATCAATGGTTTTAAATGATTTTTTTTAAGTAAAGGGTTTCCCCAGTAAAATTTATTACGCCAAAAAATATTTAAGTACAAGGGATGAAGGTGAGTCCCACATCTCCACCCGTTACATGGACAAAACTACTTCCTAAAAGAAAGGTACACAAAATGAATAGACAAAAGAAACATGAATTTATTTCTTCTTGCGACCTCGAACACAGATATCCAAATTATTGCATATAGCTTGAAGCTCATGAGAAAGATCATGACCTTCGTACATTTTATCATCGTATGGGTCATCATCATAGTTACAATTACCATACGAATCCCTCCATTGTTCCAGCAAACTTTGAGTGCCAAAGCCTACCCTTTCAGATGCCATAGAACGAGCCATATCATTATCAACTGATGCAACCTCATCTTTTCACCTAGAAACTGTACCTTCTTCAAAGAATTGCCAGTTTTATCTACAAGAATAGCTTGCCCATTAGTAAGAAAATCTTCAAACTTCTCGATTTTATCAATATTAGGAATAGTACTAGAACTACTATTATCGACACTCATAAAAGAGGATCTACTTGAAGTAGCCCCATTATTTACCAAATTAGGAGTCCCCCTATTGGTACCAGACTCAACATCATTATCGACCAAATTAAGAACATCAAATGAATTTGAATTACTAACCTTAATAGTGGGTTCCACAACTTTCTTCTTATTACCACTAGGACTAGCAGTAGACTTTTTAAGAACAGGTCGATATTCATTCTGAGGTTTAAAACCTATTTTCGAACCAATCGAAATACCTCGAGAAGTTTGACTAGGCTTCTTCATAGTCTTCTTTTGACCAGCACCAGTATTCTTTGGACATTCCTCATGGACATGTCCAAAAACCTTACAGGACGAACACCTAGGAGGTTTCCACTCATACTCAACATGGACATTACATGTATAATGACCCTCCCTAGTAATTTTAGGCATAGCTACGACAATGTTATCTTTCAACTCCACATCAGCACGAAGCTCAATCATAACTCTAGCATAGCTTGACCTACCCCAAGATTGTATGCACATATCAGATGTATAAGAGTCAAACATTAAAGGAGTACCCAGTTTAGTAGCAATGCCACTCAAACTGGAATAGTACTAACATCTTTCTTCATTAGGTTCTCATTCGGATGCCATTTCTTCAAGATAAGCGGGTTATTTCGGATAAATCATGGACCATTCTCAAGCATAGCATCTAATCCGTCCGTGGAGCTAAATTGAAAGGAGAATAAGCCGGCAGATGAACTGAACATTGAGCGAACAAGCCCATATTTATCCCAAGTATTTCTAACATAGTTAGCAACAACAGTGTATGCCACCTTCTTCCCCAAGAAAAAACCATAAGCAGTATTAGCAAATCATACACTAATAGCACGAATAGAATCCACTGGAAAAACCACATCAATCCCATTACCTCTGGGTGTAAACAAAGTACGAACTTTCACTTTCTTCCCACTTAGTTTACTAGTAATATTAGCATACGAAGAGATGCCATGGGCATTATCAGCCGTAGTAGTAACCGGCGTAGTTAATGGTGGAAATGATTCCGAAACTGTATTATCTTCCAAAGCGCTTACCTTTTTATTCTCCACCATTATGTCAACCAGAGAAGGTGTTACGCCCTCCTTAACAGCAGATGCAACACCAACTGGAGTATCTTCATTCATAGTATCATCTGATCCCGTAGACACACCAATACCTGAAGAGGTATTCATCGAATTCCTATTGAGGCTCTTCTCCTTTACACCTCTCCCACCCCTACTCCTTTTTTGACTCAAAAAACCACGCACCATTCCACCTCAACTAGTAATCCCACTCTACCAGCCACATACACTTCCCAATTGAACCCCCAAACTGTGATCTTGATATAGTTAAAGCCCTAGAATAGGTTTTTGTTAGAGGCAAGCAACGATCGCAGGTTTACCACACGTGACAGAAGAGATCCAAATCAAACAGAAAAACCCAACAAGAATTTTGAAACCATATAAGGATAGGGTAATCGAAAACGAAACGATGTAGGGGTTTGTAGACAAAGACGACAAGCCCTAAGAACCGGATAATGACCAACAACCCACAAAACCTCAATAAAAAAGATTGATCGATTGAATTAGGGTATGATAGAAGGGATTGATCATCGATCTGATGTAGGGGATCTTAGGGATATTGCCAGAGAGAGAGAGAGTCGAGCCAAGAGACACTTTTTTTATGCTAGATTTTGTTGGCATGATGTTAAATGAATTTAGTTTTCATTGGTTCATTGGTGGAGCCTTTTTGTTCTTATGGCATGTGCTTTCATTTGAGAATAGTTATTCTCACGTGGGGTATTAAGGTTGCCAGAACATTTGGTCCTTTAGTGTGTTTGTGTAATACTTTGTTCGTGATAGCCACATGGGCCACTCAAATTGTTCTGTGTTTGTGAGGTGGTTGTTTTTGTTTGTGCGTCTCATCCTTTTTTAAGTATCTTCTTTAATTGAGTTGAGATGCTTGTATTTTATTTTATATTTTTGGTTCCTAATAAAATGTTTCATTTAAAAAAAAATAAAAACAAAAACCCCAAATTTAACCAACAACCTCTAAGATTAAATATGGCTTGTTTTTTTTGTATCTGTGTTGGTGTGTATGTAATTCTTTGCGTGTATATGAGTATGTCTAAATTTGTGGTGTGTTTGATTTTGTGGTGTGTATATGTTGTGTGTTTGTGTGTATGTAAATTTGGGTTTAAAAAGAAGAAAAATAAACCGTGTATAAGGAAAATAAAATTTCAAGACAAAAACTAGAAATGACTAAAATACCCTCATGTGCGAAACACACGAAGGAGTTAACAACTATTGATTGACGGTTGTTAGTCAAAAGAACGATATAAAATGCAAAAACAAGAAGTGAAGGATAATACACATATTTATTTTCAAAATGGGACTAAACTAGTATTTCGTGTACAACTTTTAGGGCAAACTAACAATATATTTTAGGATTAACTTAATTAAGATGCAACTAGCAGATTATATGGAGTATTTAACAAAACTAGTTAGTTACCCGCGCATAGCGGCAGCAATAAAAACTTTACTAACGTAATTTTTTACGCAATTTCTTACCCGCTTAGTAATTTTGTTTCACAACACTTTGAATGTATGTGTTCGTTTGGGTTTTTCGTAGCTTTTCCGCAACACCATATTAATATCATCATTCTCACATGTAAAAAGACAACACTCTTTTCGAAAATATATAGTTTTAGCGTATCAAGTTTATATTTAATTAACGTTAAAGTTGTAAAAAAATATAATCAACATAAAATAAACCCACTAAAAATGTAAAAACAAAAAAATTATAAAAATATATCAAAATGGATGTTGAATTAAAGAGCACAAAATTTTAAAAAATATAATGAAATCAGATCTTAATAAAATTAAATTGATAAAAAAATTTCAATTTGAAAATAAAGGTATTTTTTTAATCAAAATGTGACACATGTCACTTTATGATGTGATTCCTTAAAATGTGATGGATGGTCAAAATTGCACATCATTATCTTAATTTTTAATGGGTCCCACATTATAAATATTTTATATAGTACTAATATAGAAGTATAGATATAAATATAGATATAGATATGGATATAGATATAGACAGATACTTTTTGCATGTGAAATGCAAATGAAACATTTAATGCAAATTAAAATAACTGTGTTCATGCAATTGACAGTTAATAAGTTATACAACGAGGCACACGTGACAAGTTGGGATTTATGGTTCGCAGGTAATTTGCAACTTGCTTTTAATTTCACATTCTTTCTCGTAGTAAGTACAAGTGGCCGGGGATATATATATATTACTTCAAATGGTGCTACTATTGGTACCTCTGACTCATCAAAAGTACAGATATTCCGTACTTTTAATTCCTTTTCTCTCACGGTTTACAGTGTTGTGAGAACTCGTATTTTCTGAGGTAATATTTTATTCCGACTTATTGCTCGTTTAATAAAATAATGGTTTTATATTAT
>BQNB010068903.1:0-5000 GCA_026074375.1 Tanacetum coccineum
CGACCCAGTTGTACACTCCCTTCGTTCTACGAACCCTTGTTGATTCTGAACTTCGTTCGCAAGAAGGAAAAAGGACTCATCCTTTTTTTCATCTGGCGTGAGATGATAAAGAGAGAGATTTGTCTATCGATGAACAGCGGATTGATGGAGCTCTTGGCATTGCTTTGTTTTTCTCTCCTTTCTTATCGGCGAGTTCTGACCCTTTTGTTTGAAATTTCTTCGTTCGTACAGAACCGCTTGCAGAATCAAATCCTGTTCCACAAGATCCTATATCAGCTATACATCCTCTTTGCATTTATACCGGAGCCGTCGCCAGTGCTATGGGATTTGGCTTATGTAGATCAAAAATGATGAATGGGATTGTGGTACTCCACTCTCCGCCAATGCCGAAAAGAATGGAAGGCTCTTTCGCTCTGCTGGATGCGTCGAATCCCATAGATCAAGCAAGCTCTTTACCCTCAAATTCAAACGTGTGGGCGCAAAAGGCTGTCCTGCTCTATTGTTACGTAGCAATAGAAGCCTGCTTATGTTGCTTCGGCGGCGTTTCGCCTTCTCTTCGCTCTAGACAGGAGCGCTAGTGGACACTGGGAGGGAGCAGGCGAAGCATGTCGTTCATAATGGAAATAAAGAGACCACTACTTTACTTTTTTATTGGATCGTCGACGTGAACACAGTGGTCTTTGACCAGGACCAGGAACCAATTCGAATTTTGATCTTGATATGTCGGTGGTTTTTAATCGTAGGCATTTTGCCAGGAAGTTGGTGGGCTCATCATGAATTAGGTTGGGGTGGCTGGTGGTTTCGGGATCCCGTGGAAAATGCTTCTTTTATGCCTCGGGTATTAGCTACAACTTGTATTCATTCAGTAATTCTACCCCTTCTTCATTCTTGGACCTCGTTTCTGAATATTATGACTTTTCCTAAACCATCAATGCATTACCTTTTTTTTGAACGACATTTTATATAAAAACTAGCAAGGAGCTAGGAAAAGATTACAAAATAATGGAACTAGGATTTTTCATCCAAGTGTTCTAATCAAAATTTGAGCTACAACGACTAGAGCACCAATGAAAAGACAATCGAACAATATCGTCAAAAATGAGATCTAAACGAGAGAAGTTGATCCCAAATAAAACTTGATTGCGAAACTTCCAAATAACCCACTAAGAAATGTAACAAACGCCTTCAAACACATCCTTGAGCCGCTTGAAAACTCTGAGATTTTTGAACCAAAGAAGCCCATCCTCATATGAGAGAAAGTCTTGATACTCTAATTCCCACCAATGAACAACCTTAATCATTAACTGACGAGCCAATTGGCAAGAGAAAAGGAGGTGCGAAGTTAATTCCACAGCAATACTACAAAGAGGGCAAATAATATACGGGATGCCAATGCCTCGAAGAGAAAGATTCAACCGAGTGGGTAGCTTATCCAAAGAAACTCTCCAAGCAAAAATATTAATCTTAATAGGAATAGATTTGACCCATCTTGAAGGAACATCCGTCTTCGGAAGCATGTAATCATCAATAAATTCACGTGTCGATTTTACTGAGAAGTCGCCCGAAGGATCTAACAGCCAAGACCATCTATCACTAATATTAGGAAGAATAACAGAAGAAGTATTAGAGATAAGGAGAAGAAGTTTCTCTTCTTCAATACCACTTCGAGGAGACCGCCGAAAAGAACTAGTAAGAGAATTAGCTCTCAACTTTGAAGCAACACTAACATGATTGTCTAATTCCAGGAAATACAGCCTCGGATACGTTTGCTTTAGGGGAAAATCACCAAGCCACACATCGTTCCAAAAGGAAGTAGCCTCACCATTCCCAACTTTCTTTTTGACAACATTACAATGAGAAACATGGTTAAGGTTTTCCATAAGGATACAGTTCCTGGAAGTGGCAGTGGTGTAGGTGGGAGTGGAATGTTAGACGAAGAAAAAATAATGAAATTGTTTAAAGAATAAGAAATGGCTAAATTGGAGTTGCATGTTTGTGGGAATGTTACTGATCAAGAGGATCAATACAAGTTGGATGAAGAAGCATTAAACCTCGCATTAGAAGAAGAAGCAAAGAAAACAAGGGTTGAACAAGAGTGGTTGGAAAAATGTAGGCAAGAATAAGAGTTGGATGAGGAACATGAGAGACAACTATTAGGATTCTATGCGTAACTTTATTGTATCGGTTTAAGTTGTACCAGTTTATGCGCTATTATAATGGATTTAAGAACAATGTAGTTTCTTTATATTTGTTTCTACACATGAAATACAAGGGCGGTCCTAATATTGTCAAAGTTTCCAATTTTGAAATGGGAGTTTGAATGGAAATGCAGTCTACAAATCATATCCAAACACCTCCTTTATTTAATGCAGTCAACTCATGCCATGAGCATTTGCAGTTTGGGAGTTGACTGTAAATGCTAAATGAGAGTTGACTGCAAACTGCAACTGCTAAATGAGAGTTTTAAATGAAAATGCAGTCTACAAACAACCATTGCAAACTACACTACAAATGCTAAATGGGAGTTGACTGCAAACTGCAAATGCTAAATGGGAGTTTTGAATGGAAATGTAGTCTGCAAACACCCCCTTTATCTAATGCAAATGCTCATGGATACAGTCATATCCAAACACTCATTTAGCATTTGCAGTCAACTCATGCATTTGCAGTCAACTCATGCAGTCAGTAAATCATATCCAAACACCCTCTTTATCCAATGTAGTCAACTCATGCCATGGATAAATGCAAATGCTAAATGGGAGTGATTGGAATGGAAATGCAGTCTGCAAACATTTCAAACACCACTATTATGGTTATAAAATGGAAAAAAATAAAGGTAAAAAAACTGGTCAAACTAACACGTCCAAAATTCCCACAAATAAGTTAAAAAGGGTAAACAATATTTATGAACTATGTACTTTATTCTTTGTCTCATTATGCATACTTTACCCAAAATAATACCATTATGAACCACGAAAAAAAGCCGGCTATTAACAGGTTTCGTGGTTCATAATTGTATTTTTTTTATAGACTATGCATAATGAGACATAGAACATAGTTCATAAATGGTGTTTACCCTTTTTTTAAATGTTTCATGCAAGGTGGACTTATGATTTCGTGGCCACGGTGCTGAAACTAAAAAAGGCCACTCGGAAACAAACAAAAAATTGGTCTATCAAAGTTTGTACTATGATCCAATAGCTCTATGTCAAACAGACTATATTGATCTATGACATACGGGGCTTAAAAGTGATTTTAGTTGGCCAAAGTTTTAACCTACAAATAGTTATTAAAGATAGTAAAAATGTATTTAAAGTGTATTGCAACGACCGTTAACCTGCTTTCGTAAACATATTTCTGCAAAGAATTCAACTAAGAATATAAAAACACAAGAAAATGGGGCCCAGAAATGAAAAGAAGGGACTCGTGTTCGTCGCACCGTTTGCACCATTCACTCACCGTTAATTGTTTCATGTATAGTTAAAATATTTCATCCAAAAGTTTATACAACAAAATAAACAAAATAAAAATATTGGTAATAAAATAAAATAGAACAAAAAAAAATGAAAAAATAAATGACTTCGCTTGCATTTTTTTCGTTCCAGAAAATGCTTGTACCCAAACGGTAGTACGTCCGCTAGAGGATCGCAATCCGATCGCTAGTTTCCGTGTTCCTAAACAACGTCATGCGGTGTATGAAAAGCCACGAGGTACTAATATCAACTGGTTCGGCGTACCAATGTGTTAGGTACGCTGGTTTGTATCGAAAATCGGTCAAATACGTCTCGAATCGGTCAAGTCGAGATATAAAAGATGATGAAAAGTATTTTAATATGCTCTATTGAAAATACATATTAACCCATTGAAAAGTGTTTTTGAAGAGATGCCGAAAGACTTAATTTTTTTGATTTTGGAACTGTCAATCTTGTGCGTACATGGCCCACAGCCCAGAGGCGTAGCGAGCCCACACAACCAGGTTGGGTCCAGCCCAGAAGGCAATGACACCCTTCTCTTTATGCACGCGTGAGAAAACCCTTATCGTCCTAGACAAGACTCGAACATGAGACCTTGCCTAGGAGGGTAAAACATCCATACCATTGAACCAAATGCCCGTTGGTAGATGCCAATACTTATTAAGCATATATACCAATTAAAATTAATATTAATAGCTATATATGTACGAGTACACTATGATACATTGTAATAATCAAATGGTACGTCCAACACTCCAACCGAAGTGAACCCAAAACGAACCCAAGTAAGGCTACAAACCTTCACACCAAATTTTAAGGACTTAATGAACCACAATCTCGTTTCCCGATCACGTATCGTAGTGAACCACGTTATACGTGACTATGAATTTTGAACATAAAATAACCAAACTTCCAAAGTACAAATGAAGTCTTTGGACGAATGAACATTTATGGAGTCATCTTCAGAGTTTTTTTTTTTTGAACAGCAACTTTATTAGAAACAACTAACAAGACGCTAGAATACAAAAGAATGATGTAGGGTAGTTGAATCCAACTAAACCAACTCAAAGTTTTTTTTCCTCTAGCAACATACCAATTAAAAGAACGAAAAACAATGTCATCAAAAATAAAACTTTTACGAGGTTTGGAGCTCGCAAAAAGAAACTTTCATCACTTGATAAGGCATAACTCGGTAAGTGAAGTCATGAACATGAAAGAAGACGATGGAGACACTGAGTAATGACAATAAATCATCGGCTCTCCTTGATCTCAATCAAATACATTCTCAAAAAAAAATATCTAAGTATCCGAAAGTTTTGACAAAAACTTTTTTGAGAAGATAACTAGAAAAACATGTATCACATAAAGTAAAGAAAAGTACAAGAGTTGTTATACAGCGAAAATATTTGTCAACACTATTTCCTAAATTAAGATCGGGCACATTATAAAACTAGAAGCATTTAATGTAAGTGTACTACACAGTTAAATGTTCAGCACGTCCCTATTAACTCATTGGTGTCCACCTCA
>BQNB010068903.1:10000-12219 GCA_026074375.1 Tanacetum coccineum
ATCACGTCTGAAAAAATCACATGTGATTTGTATCACAATCACATGTGATTTCTTAAAATCACATGTGATTTTTTCAGACGTGATTGAAAAAAAAATTGAAAAAAAGTTCGTCAAAAGTATATAGAAGTGCCCCTCTATAGAAAGATAAAAAAATACTCGTCGCGATGGTGTATTTTTGTTCGTTTAACGATTTATCGTTTGCTAGATATTTGAGTTTTAAGAAAAATGTGGGAAAGTGGGTTTTTTTATTATGATGAAAAAATGAGTGGTTAGGATTCACCCATTTGTTCTTTAAGATGACCATGTTCTTTATGGATCTCACCTCTATGTGAAATATATAATCACGGGACTAGAGTCCCGATTGAAATACCAAGTCAAGACAAAAATTTTAGAAGAGAGAAATGTTATTTTATGTTTTATGTGTGTATTGTGAGTGGTATTTGTGTTTTAGGGGTATTTTTTGCTGATGTGACGAAGAAATCGTCTGGTAAGAAGAAATTTATATAGTATATAAGTGCGTGTCTTGTATATACAAGTGAATGGTGTGAGATTTAAGAGAGCTTGAGAGTCAGATTTAAGTTACGCTTAACAATAGATACATTTACACTTAAACTTTGTTTGATAATTAAAAATTTTAAAAGTTTTGGGATCCTATAAACTTTTATTTTAAAAGCTACTTGAACTAAATTCTAAAAGCATAAAATTTTATAAGGGATTAGAATCCTCTAAAGTTGAGTCAAACATGATACATCATGTTCACCAATCACAAATAACTTAATTGCATAAAACTTTTTCTTTTAATAAAAATCATGGGTCCACTTATTTATTTTCACTCACAATAAGCTTAACATGATTAATTATGTTTGACCATAACTTTAGATGATCTTTTTCCTTTTATAAGTAACTGATTACATTAATACTTCTCAAACAATCATAATAATTGCCAACATCTGCCTAATAGAGTTGGTTAGAAAGTTGTTATAACATGCAGGAGGTCTCGGGTTCGGTGGGGGTTTTCCCTTTATAGCAAAAAAAAAAAAAAAAAGGAGTGAGGTTTATTTTCTAAGGCGAAAGTTTGAGTCTTTCATAGTGCGGAATTGGATGTCAGTGTGAGCTCGAATTACTAACTTCTAACTTGTCGTTCTATATAAAAATATCATAATAACTTTTTCTCCATATTAGATTTTGTTATTTTACATTCACAAATTTGAGGTTCAACTAGTTTGAGAAAAAACATGTTGAAAAACATAATCTTCGACTCTTAACCTAACTTTTATACTGCTAAATACTTATAAGGTTTAGCTCTAACTCAAACAACCATCCACTTAGTTTTGCTAATTAACTCAAGAAAGATATTTTTTTATCACGAAAATTATAGCAATAACATGAGTCCAACAGTCCAATATCATTTCCGACTTATGGCCGCTGAAAAACATGAAAAATCAAAATATCGTTAAACTAGCTTTATTATCCTTGTAAAAACACTTTAGATTAATACTCGTAGAAAATAAGATAATTAGTTAATTTTTCATGAGATCTTTTATACATCACACGTTACTAAAAGATCTATTTACAAGAAGAAGAAAAATATGAGAATGCATTTTGGATAGTTTTTAACCCACTATTTTCATGTAATACCTCTCTTAAAACTTACTTTATACAGTATTACAAAGTTTTTTTGTCATTTTTTTTTTTTACTTTTTTTCAATTTAATGTTTTTGACTTATTAAACTTTATATTTTATGTTTCGTACTTTTAGTTTTATAATTTTTAATATAAACAAAATTATAAAAAAATAAAAAAAAACCGAAAAAACATAAGAAGATATTGCTGGTGTTTTAAAAGGTACCAATAACCCATCCCTATATTTTTTTTTTTGTCTTTTAGGACATAATTTTTTCACAAAACATGTTAACTAACTTAAAGGGTTTTTGAGAAAAAAATCTTCTAGTCATAAGTTTTTACTTATACTTTTTCATAAATGTCCCTCACAATGGTTCAGCAATAGTTTATAGGCTCCAACAACTACTCCTTCCATCCTAAAATTATTGTCCCCCGACAAAAAGTACACAATTTAAGAAAAGTGCATTTATTACTACTTTCTCTTTCTTACTTTTTGACAGAATATCAGTTTTACCCTTAGTTAATTAATTAAAGTCTTCTTTAAAGTTTGTAATATTAATTTGAAACAAGGGTAATATAGTAAACTTGATCAAACT
>BQNB010068903.1:12847-33680 GCA_026074375.1 Tanacetum coccineum
TCAAAAGCGTAACTTTCGAAGACGAAAGGTTCTCCAAATCACGATCAACAAACTTCAAACGAAGGAATCTTAATCACAAATCCCCAGCAGCGGCGCCATTTTGATGTTTGTCAAAAACCACTCAGATATATAATATATATATTTATAAAATATACATATACGTATACGTAAGCATAGTATCATACAAATTATTCTTAGGAAAGAATAATTAGTAATCAACACGGGTATCGTTTTCCTCGGCGAGAGGTGAAAGGAAATCTACGTTCAAGTTGTAAATCGAGCTTGATTGTCATTCAAGTTTTTGGTTTTGGTTTTAAACTATTTTTATACTAAAAATTAAACTAATATTAATTCTAAGATTAAAAACTAAAAGATTAAACTAAAATTGATCTAAAAGATATAAATGACAAATATGCTTGCTAAGTGACGTGAAATGTTCCTTAAGTGCGGGCTTAGGTTTAACGAATTAAAATTCTAATAAAAACAAGTTTCAAGAAATTAAATGACAAGTAAAGTAAAATGCTTTTTAAAATAAATGACAAGTATTTAAATTGCATTAAAAGTAAATGACGATATGTAAATTAGAAAATTCTAATGACTATTAATTTTTTAAACCTTTTTAAAACCGCACTTAAATTCCAAATCACTAATCACTTAGCAAACACAAGTAATTTACTCGCTACTCATAACGAAATACAATTTAACAAACATAGCATTTAACTTTATGTTGACATTTTAAAGCATGTTTTTCTCAGGTCAATAAGGTACGAGAAACAAGGATACATTGGTGGTCATCAACCGATTATTAGCTAAAAGCAATATCAAATCGGTCTAGCTAAATAAACTCTTAAGCTACACGCCTCATGCGATGACCGGTACCAAAATCGTAAACAAATACAAAACAGAATATGTTAACAGTTAACTCAATTTGTACTTATAAACTACATGACCCAACATATTACAAAAATAAAAGGCCCAAACAAATTTCTAACCACCAAATAAAACACAAATAACAAACAAAGCCCAAGTGTTTAAATAAATCAATCGTAACCCAATGTTTATTACTAGTCCACAAAACAAATTGAGGCCCAATTCTTTTTAACCAATCAATCAATAACCTACAAGTCCTAGTTAACGACTACAAGGCTCAGATTCTATTTTCCAACACAAACGGGTTCAAATTGCTTATTAATGAGTAGATAGGAACTAAGATAATCCAAACAAATAAACCAGACTAGTAAGTTCATTCGAATAAGCTCAAATTCAGAATAAGCACGAAAACAGTTATTGAATAAACTGAATAGAATAAGCACTTGAAACTTGAAACTACAACAATAAGCTAAATGATTTAAGCTAGAACAAGATTTTTAAGATAAAACTTTTTTTTCTAATAAGCTAAAACCTAATCGAAATAAGCACTACACAGATCAAATCAGCGAACGAGATCTTAGCAACTAACATAAGATCAACAAGATAAGCTCCTTTAATTCCAAACCTTAATAATAAGCAAAGCGAATTAAGATCTACAACTTAAACGACTTAATAAGCAAAATACCAAACTAGATTAGCACTCTACTAATTAATAAGCAATAGAAAACAGCAACAAGAGTTTAGATCGAGCTATAAGCACAATAACGTCTCAAACATCAATAACGAATAAGCAAATAAGCTCTCAAAAGATCAATCAAGCAATATAAGCTCGCTTTTAACCAAATAAGCTAATTAGAAGCTTATCTTAATGTAAAAAAAGAGCTTCTAATTAAACAAAAACGAAATGAGCACAGAAATGAGCTAAGTTCGAGCTTATTTTAGCTTATTATTTTGGAAAGTTTTTAAAAGTTTTTGGTAATGAATCGAATTAGCTTGGAGAGCTTATAGGAGTCATTATTTAAGCTTTTAAGAATTTTTGATAATAATAAGCTGCAAGAATAAGCTCGAAAATTCAGCTTATTGAATAAGCTACATACACAAAAAAAAAGAACGCGTAACGATTAAAGCAAAAGATAAGCACACGCGATCATCAACAACTTTAAAAAAAAAAAAAAAAAAAAAAAAAAAAAAAAAAAAAAAAAACTATTTCTAAAGAACCACTACCTTATTAAAAAAAAAAAGAAAAAAAAAAAAAAAAAAAAAAAATAATAAAAAAAGTAAAATAAACAAAAAACGAAAAACAAAAAAGAAAAAAGTGAAAAAAAACAAAAAAAAAAAAAATAAAAATAATTTAAAAATAATAAAAAAAAAAAAAATAAAAAAAACGATAAAAAAAAAAAAAAACAAACAACCCAAAAAAAAAAAAAAAAAACCAAAAAAAAAAAATAAACCTAAACCAACAAACCATTTTCATTACATTATATTAATAAGCTTGCGAAATAATTTGAGTACAATAAGTACAAAAACTAAAATAAGCTAATACAAAACTAAAATAAGCTAAAACTAAAAAACTAAACTAAGAAAAATAAAAGACTCCGTCCCCAAAATAGAGGGAAGCGAGTTGATTTATAGGGAGTGAGGGGGAAGTAAAATGTAAAATTTGCCCCATCATAGAGCACTCATTCCACCAATCATTGCCTCGAATACTCGTCGCACAACGGATTCCAGTTATAAAGTTTTTGACCACCGTTTATATTGACCCGTGTCCTTCTAAAAGCCTTTCATTCAACGCAGAGAGTTAAGTCCGTTGGATCTGCTATGAAGTAAACACATTTGCAAAATTATAAAGCCATTGTCACGTGTAGTCATGTGATTCGCCCCTTCCTTGATAGTGCTTGCTCACGTGAGCAATATTGAATTAATTCCCATGCATGTGCCGCTTATGTCACGCCTACATCATCATCATCATAATGTTTATTTTATTTCAATTATACTTGAGGCTTTTATTTTAATTTTATTTCAAATAAGTCTATGTGTACAGAGTTTGACGAATGTATGCATAATAGATTCCAGATGAGTTCCATGGGTGAACTCACATTCTTTTTGGGACTTCAAGTGAAGCAACAATCTGATGGAATCTTTATTAGTCAGGATAAGTATGTAGCTGACATCTTAAAGAAGTTTGATTTTTTATCCATCAGAACAGCTACTACTCCATTAAGCCTAATAAAGCCCTGTTCAAAGATGAAAGAATAGGTGTCTGATGTACATTGTACAAGTTCTACAGGTCTATGATTGGCTCTCTAATGTATTTGACTGCATTAAGGCCATACATCATGTTTGATGTTTGTGCCTGTGCTAGATTTCAAGTCACTCCAAAAGCTTTACACTTAAATGCAGTAAAAAGGATTTTTAGGTACCTCAAACATCAATCTAAATTAGGTTTATGGTATCCTAGAGATTCACCTTTTGCACTTGAAGCTTACTCAGACAGTGATTATAGAGGAGCCAGCCTTGATAGAAAATCAACAACAGGTGGATGTCAATTTCTTGGAAGAAGAGTGATACTTGGCAAGCAAAAAAGCAGACACTTGGCAAATTCTACTACTAAAGTCAGAATAATGTGCAGCTGCAAATTATAGTGGCCAATTATTATGGATACAGAATCATATGATGGATTATGTTTCAATTTCATGAACACCAAAATCCATATTGATAATGAGAGCACTATAAGTGTTATCAAGAATCCTGTTGCTCATTCAAGGACCAAGCATATTGAGATTCGATTCCATTTTATAAGAGATTGTTATGAGAAGAGACTAATAGAGGTTATCAAATCAACTGATCAAATCCTTGTAACCTTCACACCAAAAGGATTTGAAGTCACCAGGAGGTTTAAACTTCTTATTGGAAAGCAATGGAATGTAAATCTGTAGCTACATAGGAGGGAGGTTAAAAAATGTAAAAGTTTGTAAAGTGTAAGTAAATTCTTCTAGTTAAAAACATAATACTGTTAGAGGTAATTTACTCTGGTAATATAGGAAATAGTAGTGTCTAGTCATGATTATATATTGTAGCATTTTTCTTGTTTTTGACTAACTATTTCAGGATAAGCATGGATTGGAGGATGGATAGAAGCTGTGCTGCAAATTCTACTCATATATGGTCTGTAAGTACTAAGTACTAGAGTTAATTCTGGAAGTCTATAAGTTAATTCTGGAAGTCTATAAGTAATTCTGGTAGTCCTAACAAGTTTTAAATTCTGTTAGACTTATTAGTAACCATGGTAGGCTAATGTTAAGTCTGGTAGATGACCGTTGGTGCTGGTGAGGGAAAATTGATTTTTCTTATTTAAATATTACCGTTAGAGATTTTTAGCGCATAATCTAAGATAAGGTTATTCTATTTGATAATTTACTGCGCTTTATTCTATAAAAAATACTCTTTTGCTCTAAAAGAAACTTCTTTGACAATCGGTCCGAATAAGAAACCTTGTATTCATCGATTAAAAACCCCACACTCTCCTCTCTCATCTCTACCTGTAACTTAGTCATCACTCGTATTAAACCAGCACTAGAATTTGAATTCTTACACTTTTGTTTCAACAACGAGTTTTATATGGCCAATCTAAAAGTACTTTAGACAAGCATAATATTGGTCCGCTTTCCTGAAGAAACCAAAAGAAAGTGTTGGTTTAACTAAGGTAGTGATTTTCTTAAAATACATCTCACAGGTATGTGCCTTAACCATAATCCTACTATCTATGACATCCCCTAATCCAACAGTTTGGCAACTGCCACAGTCAGAACACTTGCTAATGGGACTCAACAATTATTAGCATCTATAGACTCTAAAGAGTATACTATTACTGAGGCATCTGTCAGAAGTAAACTTCAATTGGCAGATGCAACAGGAATACATAATTTATCTGATACTGAAATATATGCTGGATTAGCCACCTTGGGGTATGTTACTGAGGATAAATAACCTTTCTGGAAATAAATTTTACACCCCAATGTCATTTTTTTTAATCCATCATAGTTTACACTGCTTAACCCTAATCTGTGGATGAGATCATTGTAGTAACTAGTTTGCTACAGCATTAATCTGTCTATCTAGTAATAGGGTTTATAATTTTTCTAAAATGATTTATTAATTAATGGTTCATAACTTGGAGAGTAATATACAAATTTTAATGTATCCGATATTTTTACAAATTATTTTGGATATTAATTATGAACATAAAGGAAAGTACTTAGCCCCAACTTTGACCAAAAAGCTTTTTGCAAACATGAAAAGGGGTTATGCAGGGGATATTGTACCATTGCTGCCTGCTATATTGGCAGGTGCAGCTATGGATCAAGGTGAAGGATCAATAACACAACAAGCAGCTGAACCCCATCCCACACAGGTTTTGTATTCACTACCATCCACATCCTACACACAGCAATCACCACCTCATTCACCATTTCAATCCAACAACCCTCATTCACCACATCAATCTCCACCATCAGTCTCACCATTTCAAATCACCCACAATTACTCACCACCTCATTCCTCACCACCTAGGTCATATGAAGCACCTCTCCCTGAAGGTAACACATCAGGAAGTGCTGAGGCCAGTATACAACTCAAAGAATTGATGGTACTTGTACCTAGCTTGGTGACCAGGGTTACTAGTTTGGAGAAAGAGTTGAAGGACACCAAACAGACCTTAGGGAATGTTGTGCTCAAATTGGTAAAGAAGGTGAAATCTCTGGAAAAAGCTTTGAAGAGGAAATCCAAGAAAGTAATTATGTCTGCATCAGAGGGTGAAGAACCAGAGGATCAGGGGAGGATAATACAGGATATTGATGATGATCCTCTAGTATCTTTGGTTAGAGAATCCATGAAAGAGAAGTCAACAGATTTTGTTACTCCTACAAAAGCTTCAGGGGAGGCTCAAGAAGAAGAAATCAGTCCTACAATCTTAGAGGCAGCTAAAACTTTGTCAAAAGTTGCTTCTCAAAGTGTTAGCAAAGTAAAGTCGACTGATAAGGGCAAGAGATACAAGAGAGCAAGGTCTATGGCTAAAAAAGATTAAACTGAATTGAATGTTGAGGATGAGAATACTATGACAAGTGAGAGATTAATTCTGGATTAAAGATGTTAATACTGAAGTTTTCTAAAGTTGATACTGGTAAGAAACATCATTTAGTACTTATCTATATAATTCCATTCTCCTAAGAAGGGTCAAAGAGAAGAAAAGCTCAGATGTTGACAGAGATATCAGCTACTCATAAGACTAAAGAACAAATAAGACAAGAAGAAGCTGGGTTGGAAGAGGCTATAAGATTGAAAGCTCAAATGGATGAAGAAGTTGCAAAACAGATTAATTTAGATAAGATGTTAGCCAAAAGAGTGCAGGAAGAACAAGAATTGTCAGAACAACAACTAAAAATAAAGGCTGAAGTTCAAAAGCTGCACAATTTTTATACTGAAGAAGGTTAGGGATACCATTAGGCAAAACGGAAGCTAATACAAGGCAGTCAAGAATCTGTCAGGGATACAATATAAGCAATGATGAATTTTGCAAAAGGATGGTGGAAAATGATAAATGAGAAGAAGAAGATCTATGCTGAACAAAGAGTTTTAAATGATTCAAGACATTGTTTAGAACATTTTTGTACCTCAATGTGAGAAGAACTTGATGAGCTTGAAGAGGAGATTGCCATCAAAGCATAGTTAACTGGTTCTACTTAAAAATCATTGCTCTAGTCATAACCTCCTAAACCATCTTGAGCCACCAGTGCCTGTGATGAAAATTCATTTGTTGGTGCATTGCTCCTGCTATTGTCACCATAAGATCTTATCCCTTGATTCCTTCCAGATTTACATTCTCTAGCAAAGTGCCCTTTTCTATGATAGTTGTAGCACTCAATCTTTGACTTATCAAGAGAAATAGGTCATTTTTCTTTGAAGTCCAAATTCCTTCCTGTCCTCTAAATGAACTTCTTTACTCTGACAATCAACATAGCCACCTGCCATCGAATATCCAATTCCTCCAAGTCATCTCCATCCATTTGCTGAAAATCCTCATTCTTAAGTTGAGGACTGGTTGTTGGTTGTGCAAGGAAGGAGTAAGCTACATCATAAGCAC
The DNA here is from genome assembly GCA_026074375.1 of Tanacetum coccineum. Classification (NCBI taxonomy): domain Eukaryota; kingdom Viridiplantae; phylum Streptophyta; class Magnoliopsida; order Asterales; family Asteraceae; genus Tanacetum; species Tanacetum coccineum. The sequence goes on from BQNB010068903.1 coordinate 19,857, forward strand.
ATGGAGTAGATGGAACTTGATTAATTCCACCAGCAGTACTAACCCCAAAATCTCCACTAGCAGTACTAACTTCATTAGTACTGACAGTATTTTCAGAGGAGAGAAAAGCCAAATTCTGAGAAGTAGAGTTGGAACCTGAAGACCTTTTCAATTTATCTTCATAAACACTAAGATTGTTGTAAAGGTCATCAATATCAATCTCATCAATGTTTGGCTTATTTCTCATGATGAGGGCAATCTGATTCCATGAAGAAGGAAGACTTCTAAGGAACTTTGGTTGATATCTTCCTTTGATATTGGAGCACCATGAACCTCCAATTGACTTATCAGTTTTTGGAATCTATCATAAGCTTTGTCCAAGCTTTCATTTAATGCAGTAGAAAAATTTTTCAAACTGATGTTTTAAAACATTTTTCTGCATCTTCTTGGATTCTACATTACCACCAAACCTCGATTTGATTGCCTCCTAGAGTGATTTAGCATCTGTAACATTGTGAAACTTGAGGAGGTATTCATCAGGTATTGCTAAAAGCAAGATGTTTTTAACTCTTTCTTGATTCCTTCTAGCAGCCAGTTGTTTGGCAGTCTTAGGAGCAGGAGGAGCAGAAGGACCAGATGGATCTCCTATTGGTGCAAGTTCTTCTTCTAGATCTCCATTAACAATAACATCCCATAGGTTATGGTCTGTATGACAGATATATTGTCTCATTCTCATGCTCTAAATATCATACTCTCCCTTCCTGATGATATGGATCTTCATTGCAGTGATAGTGGGTGGAGGAATGTCTTGTTATGCCATCTAACAATTGAGTTCTTCTTATTCAGAGTTTCCACACAAGCTCTGATACCACTTGTTGGATCGATTTACTGAATAGATCTTAACCTTTAGTTTGCAAAGAGTTTGCTCCTTTAGATAATTCTAAAGCAACAATAATGAAACACTGAGTAGACACTATTGATTATGCGGAATCTAATCAATAATGCTAAGAAGAACAATATTGAATATCACAAAAGAACTTTTATATTAAACTTTGAATCTGCCTAGGTTACAGATTACAAACTATGATTACTATATGATCTCTATGATCTGTGTAGAACTATCTCTACTAACTATGCCTAGGGTTCATTTTATAGACTAAGGAAACCCTAATGGGATTTACAAAACACGTATAAAGATAATACATATCCTTTCCTAAGATATCTCATGCATATCTTTAACTCTAACTAACTTCTGCGTAAGCAGACTTAACTATTACATAAACAGTATTAACTATTTAACACTACCAGTACTAACTATGATAATCCTTCTACCAGTACTAACTATGTAACTAGCAGAACTAACTATAATACACTAACAGAATTAAGTCTGTTATACAAAATTCCTAATAAGTTCTTTGACAAAAAACACATCTTCAAAGCTTAACTTATCTGTTCTTATCTTTCCTTTTCCTGTTATCTTACCACCTCTAGTACTTCCACCAAAAGCAACAAAACCTCCATCAATGTCTTGATAGTTAGTAAGGAAGTCTTTGTTCCCTGTCATGTGCCTGGAATATCCACTATCAAATATTCCTTTGTTCTTCAAAGCTTGTTGTGGATTTCCCTACACAAAAGTAAGAGAGTCAGTGTCTATTGGGGACCCAAGCCACTACTGACTTGAGTCTGCCTTGTGGATCTATATAATTTACTCTTTTTGAGACCCATGATCCACTATTATCTTTGGAGACATTGTTTAAATTGGTCATTTTAGGTCTCTAAACACAACATGCTGAGACCTTAACAACAGTGACCCCATTTCCCTTAACAGCACTAACTGCTGTTTGCCCAGCAGTATTAACACCATTTACTTTGACAGTATTAACTTTTTCATTTAGAATCCTGGTATTTGGTGCTATTGATTTATAAAAAGACCTTCTAATAGGTGAATGAGACTTATGAAAAGCATTTGTTCTTAATTTTGAAACATTCACTCTATTTGTATGGGTAGCAGTATTAACTGGTCTGAATGTACTAGTTGATATTGTTGCTCTTAGAGAGCTTTTCTTGGCAGTACTAACTGGTACTCTTCCAGACCTTGTTAAGACTGCAGATGGAACAAATTTATTTTGATGATTTATTCTCTGAACATTATTCCAAACTGGTCTAATTTCCCTTAGACCAGTATTCTTTCCCATATTTTCAAAAACAGACTTTTTAGCCATTCTCTTTTCATAAAAATCACAGTCTTTTATTAGATGGATGTAACTGCTACAAACAAAACAGGCTTTCTTTGGAGACCCAAATCCTAACCCTAGTTTTTGAGTCATTTTCCCATTCCAATCTCTTCTATCTACCTTAGGATTTTGAGTGGTTATCTTAGGTTTTTCAGCTTGTTTAGGTTTAACAAATTCATTCCTAGCATTAGTAAACTCAATCCTTTTAAAACTAGGTTTGTCTGTTGCTTGCACATCATTAGATTGAAAAATATCCTCATCGTCATTACTAACCCAATCTTCAATGATAACTCTACTAGGCCTAACAGATTCAACTCTAGGCATTTCTACACTAGTATTGCTAGGTGGAGTGATACTTGTTTCAACTTCAGACACATTAGCACTAGTCTTATTTGTTGTAGGCCTATAAACGAAATCATCCAATCCTGCAAAAGATAGGTCAGCAAGTGGAGGCATATAGTTCCCAGTTACAGGAGGAGGAATAGCATGATATCTATTATCCTTTTTGAACCTATCATTTGTTTGATTGTCATCTCCATCACTTGAACTACTATTAAACAATTCACTACCACTTGAATCATTTTCATTCAATTGATCTCCATATCCTAGACCAGTTTTATCTTTAGAACTTATTTGACTATTAATCAGTTTATTTAAGTTTTTAGAAGATGTTTCAAACTGTTCTAGTTTAGCTTTTAAATCATCTTTTTTTCTTAAGGTTTTATCTAACTGATTTTTAAGTCTAGTGATAGCATTACTTTTGTCTTTTACTTCAAATTCTACGACTGCAATCTTTTCTTCATAGACAGCTTCATTTTTTTGATGAACAACTAATTGTGCCTCTACAGATTCTAAGCCTAACTAATAAGCTATAATTTCTAGATTAGTCTTACTAAGAGTTTGTCGCTGTTCATCAAACTGTTTTTGAAGTTTTTCATATGTTTTTAGAACAAGATTGTACCTCTGTGTCAGATCCTAAGGAGTTTGAAGTGCAGGCCATGAGAGCAAACTCAGTTGGTTCATCTTGAGCTATATAACTCCAGTCATATCCCAGTCCATCTTGTACAATCAAAGCATTGTCCTGAACAACCAATGCATAAGAGGTTTCCACTGGTCTTGTCCCTGCTCTTATACCCTACATCTCTATTCATGTTTCCTTGATTTCTTGGTGCTCTACATTCTTTTGCAAAATGGCCCCTTCTATGACAGTTAAAGCATTCAACCTTAGTTTTATCAAAACCTATAGGTTCTTTGCCATTGAAGATTAACTTTCTTCCAGTCTTCTTATAAAATCGCTTAACCCTCATAGAGAGCATGACCACCTGCCATTTAAGGTCCATTTCTTCTAAATCATCATGATCAATCTGCTCTAGGTCTTCATCATCCAGTTTTGGACTATTTGACTGATTAGCAAAGAATGAGAACATTAGATCATCAATATATGATGATGAAGAGGCTTGTCCTTGAGAATTATGGCCTGATGCAGTAGAAACACCATTAGCAGTATTAACTTCATTACTGTTGCTAGTGTCTTCTGCAGAGAGAAAAGCTACATTCTGAGAGTTTGAAGATGATCCAGAGGAACCTTTGATATCATCTTCATACACTTTTAGGTTATTGTATAGATCATCAATATCCAAATCATCTATACCATCTTTGTTCCTCATAATCAAGTTTACATTGTTCCATGATGAAGGTAGAGCTCTTAAAAATTTCTGATTTGCATTTTCATTAGGAACAACTGCACCATGAACTTCTAGAAGGCTGATAAGTTTTTGAAACCTATCATATGCTTTATCTAAACCTTCTGTATCAGATATAAAAAAGTTTTTAAATTGTTGCTTTAAAACAGTCTTCTGCATCTTCTTAGATTTAACATTGCCACCAAATCTACTCTTGATAGCAGCCCATAGAGACTTTGCATCCTTTATTCCATGGAACATCAGTTGATACTCATCAGGAATAGCCAAAAGCAAAATGCTTTTAGCTTTTCTTTCTCTTTGTCTTTGTAATAGTGCTTGAGCAGTCTTTGGAGGTACTTCAGTTTCAATACCTTTTTCATCAGTTGTTACTTGTATAGGACCATCACCATTCAAGATCACTTGCCATAAACTATAATATGTGTTAGTAAGATACTGCTCCATCCTCATGCTCCAAAGGGTATATTCACCCTTCTTGAGGATAGGAAGTTTTATAGTAGACACCATTTGAGGAGATTCTACTGGTGCTATTTATGTTACAGGTTCTTCACCAGACATTGTGTATTATAAGAAAAGATCTAGATCTGATAAAGTTCTTCTTATTCAGAGTTTCTCCACAAGCTCTGATACCACTTGTGAAGTCCCAAATAAACAGATCTTCTTAGCTTGTTAAATGCTTAGTTAACCTGGATAAATCCAAACTAACTATATGAGAAACTATGATTGTGAATACTACAAGTTATGCGAAATCTAACTTGCAATACTAAGAAGAACAATGAATACTAAACTTGAATATATTGATTGCAAATATTCTGCCTAGGTTACAAAATAACTAACTATAAATTGATATGTGTTTACTGTCAAAATTGATATCTCTAACTATGCCGTAGGATTCATTTTATACACTAAGGAAACCTTAATGGGCTTACAAACCGCGTTAAGTGATCATGCATATCTATTCCTAATATATCTTATGCATATCACATAAGCAGTACTAACTTCTTATACTAACAATACTAATAAACTAACTACCAGTACTAACTATAACTTACAGTACTAACTATTACAACTAGCAGTACTAATGACTTAGTTTATATTCTTCAATCTTCAGTAGCAACACAAATCTTCAAATAGCCGTACTAAGTCCATCAGCAGTATAACCTTGTAGAAGCTCTTAATTCCCAACAATCCTCCCCTAAACTTATGTTTTATCTCCAAATCAACAAGTTTCTTCAGTATAAGCATCTTGATCACCAGGTCGATGTATCAAAACACTTCTTTATTCTTCTAGCTGTGACTTGATAAACTTGAGAAGCTCAAATGCCATTGTGCTCTCAGCTTCAGCTTTTAGCTTCCAGTTCAACATCTTTTGCAGCATTTCCTTGATGAGAGGATACCTTTTCTCTACTAGCATGTTGAAGCAGGTCAAAGTACCATCCATCAGTAATGTATGAACTCCACAACTTTCATACAATTTCTAGCTAATTAGGGTCCCATCCTGCTGATTACTCCAAATTTCATCCTCTATATTTGGTTCAAACATTACCTTAAGATCTCCCCAAAGCAGCAAATTATAACCTTCTGGAGTAGTGTCTTCAAACCTTTTCATCACTAATCTGTGTAAATCTACCAAATCTTGTCTATCAAATTTCTTAAGCATACTGGATAATGATTTGTGATAACTAGTATTCCCATCTGCTCTAATTATCTTATAAACATGTAGATCTTCCATATTAACACTCCCTAAGTTCTAAGATTCCCAATCAACTATAAGGTATTTAGCAGATAAAATCTTTGGATCCACAGTCTCTTCTTCATCTGAAAAAATTGTTAACCATAATCTTAACTCTTCCTTTTCATGCTCATAGTCTGCAACTGCTTCTTCATCACTCTTTGCTGATTCTTGTTCCTCTGCAACATCCTCTAGCTTTTGCTTTTAGCACTTTCTTTACTTTTCTTTTCACCTGCTCTTTTTCTGGCAAGTGTTTTCTTTCTACTTCCCCCAGCTGTTTTGCTACTGCTATCATTCTTCTTTCCACTGTCATTAATCACTTCTGTATCTATTGGTATAAAATCTTGATTCCTCTTTTGCTGTCTTTCATACAACCCATGAATTTCTTCAAATGTCTTTCCTTTCAGCTGACTGTATTTGTAACCACCTGTGTTCTTTAGATAAGTTATCATAAGATTCCTCAACTGAGTCCTAGTAGGTGGTTTACTTCTGATCTCTACAGCCCTTTGAATAGCTCTAAACTTTCTTTATGCTGCTATTGCTTCTACCAAAAATTGTGCTCTTTCTTAAATGGTAAACTGCTCTCTTTCTTCCTGTTGGAGCTTTGCAGTAAACAAAGCATCAGCATCAATGCTAGCTTAAATAGTATCATATTCTTCATAAAGTGCAGCCATAGATGCATCTTCTTGTGCTACTCTTTCTTTTTGTCTCCTTTCTAACTCTGCTAATTCTTCCTCATGAAGTCTTTGAGCTAACTCTGCATCTGCTTGAATTTGCAAATCACCTTGATCTTTCTTCTTGATTTTCACAGGTTCTTCTTCAACCAGTACACCTTTACCTTTGTCTTTAGGATCAATGGTTGGAAGAGGTTGAAGTGTTGTTATTGATCTGACAGGTCTGACAATTCTAGAAGAGTCTTTTACATCTGTAATAGCAACTCCTTTCTCCTTAGCTTTCTGTTCCTTCATCTTTATCAAAGTCTGAGCCATTGCCATAGTAACATCCTCATCATCAAAGACTGTTGTTGATGAAGGAAGAGTCCTTGGTTCAGCAGTACTAATAGTTACAGCAGTAGTACTAACTCCAGTTGTAGCAGCATCAATTGTCTCCTCTTCAACATTTTCCATATGATCATCAAGCTCTTCAAAATCCTTATCTGTGAACATTGGTCTTATCTTGTCACTTCTCCTCCCCTGTTTGGATGCATCCTCCTCATCCAAACCATCATTAGAAGAAGTCTCAACTTGTTTGTATTTTCTCCTTCTTGGGTGTGAGATGCTTGACTTCCTTTTTCTTTCCAATTTCTTAACTTTTTTCTTTAGGTTGAGGATCTCCACAGCTTGAGCATCCTTTTCTTTATCCAAGTCAAGCACCCGTTTTGACAGTTTTGTACATAGAGTAATCAATTCATCTAGTTTCATCCTACCCTCATCACTTCCAGGTGTGTAACCTCCTGTGAGAGGTGAATCATGAGGTGTAGATAGTACATTATCCGTCAATTCAAAAGTTTGTTCCATCTAGTTTGGTACATTATCACTTCTAGTATGACCTATCTTTTGCAAGATTGGATGATTCTGTTTATAGGCCTACAACAAATAAGACTAGTGCTAGTATGTCTCAAGTTGAAACAAGTATCTCTCAAACTAGTAATACTAGTATAGAAATTCCTAGAGTTGAATCTGTTAGGCCTAGTGGAGTTATCATTGAAGATTGGGTTAGTGATGATGAGGACATTTTTCAATCTAATGATTTGCAATCAACAGACAAACCTAGTCTTAAAAGGATTGAGTTTACTAATGCTAGGAATGAATCTGTTAAACCTAAACAAGCTAAAAAACCTAGGATAACCACTCAAAATCCTAAGGTAGATAGAAGAGATTGGAATGAGAAAATGACTCAAAAAATGGGGTTAGGATTTGAGTTTACAAAGAAAGCATGTTTTGTTTGTGGCAATTACAGCCATCTAATAAAAGACTGTGATTTTCATGAAAAGAGAATGGCTAAAAAGTCTGTTTTGAAAAATATAGGAAAGAATGCTGGTCAAAGGGAAATTAGGCCAGTTTGGAACAATGCTCAGAGAATAAATCATCAAAATAAATTTATTCCATCTGCAGTCTTGACAAGGTTTGGAAGAGTACCAGTTAGTGCTGCTAAGCAAAGCTCTCTAAGAGCAACAACATCAACTAGTACATTTAGACCAGTTAATACTGCTACTCATACAAATAGAGTGAATGTTTCAAAATTAAAAACAAATGCTTTTCATAAGTCTCATTCACCTATTAGAAGTCCTTTTTATAAATCAACAACATAAAATACTAGGATTTCAAATGAAAAAGTTAATACTGTTAGAGTAAATGGTGTTAATACTGTCAGGCAAACATCAGTTAGTACTGTTAAGGGAACTAGGGTCACTGCTGTTAAGGCCTCAGCAGGTTGTGTTTGGAGACCTAAAATGACTGATTTAAACAATGTCTCTAAAGACAATAGTAGATCATGGGTCTCAAAAAGAGTAAATTATATAGATTCACAAGGCAGACTCAAGTTAGTAGTGGCTTGGGTCCCCAAGAGACATTGACTCTCTTACTTTTGTACAGGGAAATCCACAACAAGCTTTGAAGAACAAATGAATATTTGACAGTGGATGTTCCAGGCACATGACAGGGAACAAAGACTTCCTTACTGACTATCAAGACATTGATGGAGGTTTTGCTGCTTTTGGTGGAAGGGCTAGAGGTGGTAAGATAACAGGAAAAGGAAAGATAAGAACATATAAGTTAGACTTTAAAGATGTGTCTTTTGTCAAAGAACTAAAGTTTAATCTTTTCTCTGTCTCACAAATGTGACAAGAAAAACAGTGTTCTTTTTACTGAAACTGAATGTCTTGTTTTGTCTCCTGATTTTAAGCTACTTGATGAAAGCCAAGTACTGCTTAGAGTTTCCAGGCAAAGCAATATTACAACTTATTTAAAGAATGTTGTTCCTTCTGGAGATTTAACTTGTTTTTTTGCAAAAGCCATAATTGATGAGTCTAAATTATGGAGTCAAAGGTTTATATAGGTAAATATTTATATAAAGGAGTGTTTGTTTTAGGATTTTTTAGGAGATAATCAAAAGATAAAAGGGGTGTTTGGTTTCTAGTTTTGATGGAGTCTAAACAAAGAAACAATTAAAAAAAGTGTTTGGATTATATGTTATGTTTATATTTTATATTATTATTATTATTATTATTTTATATTTATACCACAATATTTGTTTTTAAACACTTAATTGAAATATTAAAAATTATAAAAATACTATTTTGACGCGCTTACGGTCAAACGCGGATAAAAGATGAAAAAAAAATGAAAAATAAATAAGCTTTCGAAGCTAAAATATGGAATTATTGATTTCTCAACGTTAAAATAGATAAATATTCAAGGCACGCTTCGCAACTAGCTAAAACGACGATTTTCATTAAAACGGCTAAAAAAATAATAAATTCCTTAAAATTAGAAATGGAATTTTGAGCTCGGTTAAAATATTGACCGTAAAATACGAGATGCTACACCAGAACTCCACAACAAAATGGAGTTACTGAGAGAAAGAACATGACTCTGATTGAGGCAACTAGGACTATGCTAGCATGCTCACTTCTACCTATTGTATTTTAGGCTGAAGCAGTTAATACTGCTTGTTATGTTCTAAATAGGGTTTTAGTGACCAAGCCTCATAACAAGATACCCTATGAACTTATAATTGGCAGACCACCAAGCATAAGTTTCATGAGACCTTTTGGATGTCTTATTACTATCCTAAATACCCTAGACCCTTTAGGAAAATTTGATGGGAAAGCTGAAGAAGGGTTTTTAGTGGGGTACTCTGTTAATAGCAAAGCTTTCAGGGTATTTAATTCTCAAACCAGAAAAGTTAAAGAGAATCTGCATGTAAACTTTCTTGAAAATAAACCAAATGTTGCAGGACAATGACCTAACTAGCTTTTTGATATTGATTCCTTAACAAATTCTATGAACTATCAATACTGCAAGGAATCAAACTAACAAAAATGCAGGTCCACAAGAAGCTAATGGTGATACAGGTTTGAAGAAAAGTGTTGATGCTAGACAATCTGAAGAAAAGAATGTGTCTACTCAACAATATATTGTGTTCCCATTATGGTCTTCTATCTCTTCAAGCTACAAGAGCCCAAATGAAACGTATAAAAATGATACAGCTGATGATGCTGCTGGTGAAACTCCTGTACAAAAACCAACAAGTGATAATCAACAAACCTTGAAGAATGTTCTTAATAAGATGATGGATCAAGATAAGGAGGCTAAAGAGCAATCAGATACTGTTAGAAAATAGTTTGAAGCACAATGTAACAGGCAGAATCTTTCAAGGAAGACTACTAGAGCTAGCAACACTAACAATTTTAATACTGTTAGCACACCAATTAATGTTGCTGGTGCACCAAGAACTTCTAATGATGCTGGACCATCATTTGTTCCTCTTGGTGGATCCTTTCCAGATGATCCTCTCATGCCTGATTTGGAGGATACTGCTGAAGTTCAAAATACTGGCATTTTTGGCAGTGCTTATGATGATGATGATTTGGACACTTACAATTCTCCTTATGCTGATCAAGTTATGGGTGCAGAAGTTGATTTCAACAACATGGAACCTTCAACTATTTTTAGTCCTATTCCCTCAACTAGAGTACACTCTATTCATCTTAAAGATCAAATAATTAAAGATCCAAGATCAGCAGTATTAACAAGGGGCATGACAAAGAAGAGTTCTGAAGAACATGCTATGATTAGCTACATCCAAAAACAGAGAAGGACAAATCATAAAGATTTCCAGAACTGCTTAATTGCCTGTTTCCTCTCTCAGCAAGAACCCACAAAAATAGGTCAAGCCCTTGATGATGAAAGATGGGTTGAAGCAATGCAAGAAGAGCTATTTCAGTTTAAGATTCGGAAGGTTTGGACACTAGTTGACCTACCTTATAGCAAGAAGGCTATTGGTACAAAGTGGGTGTATAGAAATAAGAAAGATGAAAGGGGTATAGTAGTAAAAAACAAAGCCAGTCTGGTAGCACAAGGATACAAACAAGAAGAAGGTATTGATTATGATGAGGTTTTTGCTCCTGTTGCTAGGATTGAAGCAATCAGGTTATTTTTGGCCTATGCATCATTCATGAATTTTCTTGTGTACCAAATGGATGTCAAAAGTGCCTTTCTCTATGGTACTATTGAAGATGAGGTATATGTTAGCCAACCTCTAGGTTTTGTAGATCTATAATTTCCAGAAAAAGTTTACAAGGTGGAGAAAGCCCTATATGGGCTACACAAGCTCCTATAGCTTGGTATGAGACTCTTTCTACCTATCTGCTGGACAATGGATTCTACAAAGGAAAAATTGACAAGACTTTGTTCATAAAAAGAGTCAAGGGTAATATTTTACTGGTACAAGTATATGTAGATGACATCATCTTTGGTTCCACTAAAAAGTCTTTGTGTACAGATTTTGAGAAAATAATGCACAAAAGGTTCCAGATGAGTTCAATGGGAGAGCTCACTTTCTTCTTGGGTTTACAAGTCAAGCAGAAAGAGATTAGGATCTTCATTAGTCAGGACAAGTATGTTGGTGAAATCTTAAAGAAATTTGGTTTTTCTAGTATAAGGACAGCCAATACTCCTATGGAAACCAACAAGGCTTTGACAAAAGATGAAGATGGTGAGGATGCTGATATCCATTTATACAGGTCAATGATTGGGTCATTGATGTATCTTACATCCTCTAGACCAGATATTATGTTCTCCGTTTGTGCATGCTCAATATTTCAAATTCAACCAAAAGTTTCCCACTTGAATGCAGTAAAAAGGATCTTTAGATACCTAAAAGGTCGACCCAAATGGGCCTTTGGTATCCTAAGGACTCTCCTTTTATATTGGAATCTTTTTCAGACAGTGACTATGCAGGTGCCAGTTTGGACAGGAAATCCACAACATGAGGTTGTCAATTTCTTAGTTCAAGGTTAATCTCTTGGCAATGTAAAAAGCAAACTGTGGTAGCTAATTCAACTACTAAAGCTGAATATATTGCTGCTTTTTACTGCTGTGGTCAAGTGCTTTGGATCTAAAATCAGATGTTGGATTATGGATATAATTTTATACAGACAAAGATTCATGTTGACAATGAGAGTGCTATTTGTGTTGTCAAGAATCCTGTCTACCATTCTAAAACAAAGCATATAGAGATTAGGCATCATTTCATTAGAGATTCCTATGATAAGAGATTTATAAAGATGGTTAAGTACACACTGATAATAATGTAGCTGATTTGCTCACTAAAGCTTTTGATGTGAGTAGATTTAATTTTCTGGTGGCAAGCATTTGTATGCTTAATCTGTAGCTGCATGATCTCAGGGAGAGGATAATGGTGTTTAAGTGCAGTGGAGTATACACAAGTACTATTTAGATTGAAGTTGGAATGGATTACAACTAGTATGTTGTTTTGGTTGACAGTTCTTAACTTTTATTCATGGGCTATGCATAGATGTGGATCCTCATGAATTCCCACATGTCTATCTTGTTATTTCTAGTATGCTTGTGATAAATAGAGGCATGTTATTGCATAGTTATTAGAGAATAAGTTAATACTGTAGACTAATATTAATACTGCTTGTTATCGTTAATATTGTTGGTGCATAACCAAGCACCTGAGGGTGAAGGTTCAGCAACACCCTCTACCTCATAACCAAATTTTTCATGAACCTCAAACTGAAGCTCACATTGAGCAACTACTCCAATCTCCATCTACATATAAAAGAATAAGAAAGACTCAAACACATAGGAAAACCATAAAGGACACTAAGTTACCTCAGACTAGTGTACCTAAAAGACCTTGGAGCAGATGAGGCTATCTATAAGGAGGGGGTGACAGTGTTGAAAGGGCTATCACTACTGCTGCTAGCTTAGATGCAGCACTGAATAGTGATAACATAATTAGGACCCAGACCACGGCAATGCCTAATGTTGACATTCTTTAGGGAATGGATACAGGTGGCAGTCCCAGGCGCCAAGACACCATGGGGGTGCTCCTGCTCAGACTAGGTCTGAGAGAGTGCTTGAAAAGCCCAATGAACCACCTCTCTCAGAAGGTCACACATCTAGAAGTGGGGAGGGCAAGATGGAACATCAATTTGAATTGACGGCTAATGTACCAATCACACCTCATGATTCACCTCTCCCAGGAGGTTACACACCTGGAAGTGATGAGGGTAGACTGAAACTACAGGAATTGATGACTATGTGTACAAAATTGTCAAAACAGGTGCTTGACTTGGAGAAAGAGAAGGAGGAAATATAGACAGGTTGAATCTTCAGATGATGATTTGAATGAAGAGGATGCATCCAAACAGGGGAGGAGAAATGACAAGACAAAGCAATGACAAGACAAAGCCAATGTTATGCAATTGCTGAAATGGAAATTGCATGAAAATTATGGAGTTCACACTCTGTTTATGGATGGTACACCTATGGAGATTAATATGCTAGTAGAGAAAAAGTACCCACTGATCAAGGAATTATTGGAGAAGATGCTGAACTTGCAGTTAGAAGCTGAAGAAGAAAGTACTATGGCATTTGAGCTTATCAAGTTCATCAAATCAATGCTTGAAGAGTAGTAAAATGTTTGAATACATCCTCCTAATGACCGAGAAGCTTAAACTGAAGAAACTTGATGATTGACAAGTAAATATCAAGTTTAGGGGAGGATTGTTGGGAATTTTGAGTTACTACTGCCAGTACTACTTTACTACTGCTGGTTCAAGATTGATACTGCTGCTAAAGACTGAAGAAATAGACTAAGTAGTTAGTACTGCTAGTTATATTAGTTAGTACTGCCAGTACAAATGTTAGTACTGTCAGTATAGTTAGTACTGTTAGTTAATAGTTAGTGCTGTTAGTATTATATAGTTAGTACTGCTAAAGTGATATGCATGAGATATATTAGGAATAGATATGCATTATCATTATACGCATTTTGTAAGCCCATTAGGGTTTTCCTTAGTGTATAAAAGGAACCCTATGGCATAGTTAGATACATCAATCTTCATAGAAAACACATATCTCATAGTTAGTTATTCTGTAAACCTTGATAGAATATTTGCAATCAATATATTCAAGTTTAGTAT